>JANAVB010038820.1:2917465-2952465 GCA_029216955.1 Iris pallida
TTGGTACTTCCCCTTCCCCAAGTAAGAAACACGACAAGATAGGAAAGAAAGATAAAATATAGTATCCGTGTGACGAGCATGTCTAGAATAAAATATTAAATGACTAACAATGAATTATAATAATTAACAATATTGAAAACAAACAACAAATGTACTCGCCTAGGATCATTTGCTGATAAAACCGATAATACCAACCACTTAGTGCGGCACAACAGTCAAACTCGTGCAATATTCTCCGGATGCTGAAACAGACATCACAAAAATATTTGGTATAAAATAAATGTCAGAAAATGCCTACCGAAAAGTTCATTTTTGGACACAGGGACAAAATCATAATTTTGGGTTAAAACGATATTAGTCGTTGGACCCGCTTTGCACCGAAAAACGTTTCAGTATTAATGGTCTCTAAAGTCATCAAACTATATATCTACTGGTCTGGTTTGATGATATGAATCCAATCGTATATTCAAAGTTAGATTTCGGTGGGTTGTGCACAAATTTGCCCATTGGATCGGGTCGTGGGTCCGCCAAAAGGGCTTTCCGGTCGACCTTCTCAGAATCGGACAAACATGGCATAATTGACCAAAAAAATGACATAGTCCTGTTAGCACAAGTTTTGTCTCAAGATGAAGAATGTGCACAAAGTTATGGACTAGTTTGCAAAAGGCTGATATGGAGTATCTTGACAGATATGCTTTGATTTCGTCGCGCATGCACAAAGAAGTTGAGTTTCGTCGAATCCCACATGTCGACAACATCCATAAGGGTCTTTCTATGCTCATGGGTTGAGACCTCATTGCCGAGTTTGTCGGGGTCCACACCGTATCGAGAAATTTCTAAAAATTCTCACTGTTTTAAAATTATTTTTATCAATTTTGGGAGACGAATTTCTCTACGTACGTTTGACAAAAAATAATTTAGCAAAAAGGGATTTTAATCCCTTTAGGTTGTTCGGGTTTTGATTAATTAGTCTCAAAGAATTCTCCACGAGTTGATCGAAAACGATCCTTGAACAGGGTCACAAAAACTGATTCTTACTATTTTTTGAAACAGTTTTTCATAGGTTTTTGTATCGATTTTTTGGGTCGATGGCACGACTACACCCAGAACTAACTACTGGGTGTGGAGAGGGTAATCTAGGCTTCGTGTAGGATTTGATAAAATAAAAAAGAGTCGAGTATGATAGAAAAAAAGTAGGGAAGAAGACGAGGTACCTGCTATCAGTTGAAATGAACAGAGGCTCTGTTCCTGGGTGTCACTAGCGGCCGAAAAAGAGCTCCAACGTCACACGGTCGGTGGCGGGGGTCCGCGTGCAGGCGAATGAGAAGGAGGAGCACACGGTCGTGACCTGGGCTCGAAGGCTCAAGGGTACGAGTGTTTTTTGATGGGTTACGAAGGAGAAACGAATTTGATATGATATGGTTTTTACAAATTTGATTTTAGGATTGATCGAATTTGATTTTGGTTTTGATTAGGATTAAGACCAGAAAGATTTGAAGTTTGATGTGTATTTGAATTCGGATTTGATCGAATCAATACGGAGAAATCCTCTTTTTCTATTCCGTTCGAACACAAGGGGTCATGTTTTTGGAAGTTTTTTTCTTCTTTTTGGGAAGATGGTAAATAGTGGGCCGGATCACTGTTCACCCATGCTACCTTTTTGTTTGAAAGGATATATATATCTATGCATGTAAATTATGTACACCTGTACATATACAAAAAAAAAAATAAAGATAAAATCTTCTAAATATATCTAAAACTAAAAAAATACTATTAAAGTACTTTTTACCATATATGTATATATAACTATATATAGTTATAGCTATATATAGTTATACCTATATATAGGTATAACTATATATAGTTATAACTATATATAGTTATAACTAAAAAAAACTAAAAACTATATATAGTTATACCTATATATTTATATGAAGAAAAATATAATTAAAATTTTAAGAAATTGCCAACATGAAAAATAACTAATCAATATTTTGGTAGAGAAAAATAACTTGTGCAAATAATTAACATCTACTTATCTAATGATAATAACTAGTTTGTATTAATATTAAGAAAAACTCCTCATTAACTACTAACTATTTTTAATATGAAGATATCATAAAATATTAAATAAAAATATAATAATAAAAATTTTATAAAAAAATAGGGAGGTTTTATAGGAACAGATCGATGGAGTTTTGGATCATCCATCCGATGGAGAAGCATGGAAGCACTTTGATTGAGAGTATCCAAATTTTGCTTCTGATCCGCGTAATGTAAGATTGGGGCTATCCTCTGACGGTTTTACACTGTTAGGACTTTCAGGTTCCTAGTATTTGTGTTAGCCAATGATTGTAATTTCGTACAACCTACCGCCGTAGATGTGTATGAAGACTACTTACATGTTCCTAACCCAGCATAGAGATGGCTGAGGGAGTGGTATCTGCCCTAGCGTAGAGGGTAGAGTTATATATATGATATGACTTTTGATCGAATTTGTCTCCAGCATACTTATTTATGGATTAGACTTATATATTTTTACAACTCTGGAAGTTTCTTGTTATTTTCTAAACATGGTTATTATATATACTTGGATGTTTCTGGATGCTATTATCTAGACTTGGTTATTATCGATAAATTCAACGGAGGGTTGCTTCGGGTCTATTTTTTATAAACTATGATATGTTAGATGCATGCAGATTGGATTTTGCTTATTTATTACATTTCTTGTATATATCTATTTTTTATCAGGTATGGCAGGACGAAGATGATCGTACCTCGGAGCATCATGTGCCAGTAGAGGTTCTACCGTAGAGGAGCATCCCGTGCCGGTAGAGGTTCCACCAGTGGATGGAGTGCTACTCCGTTATCGGATGATGGTTTCGGTCCCTCGTTTCATAGTACTTTATTATACTGACCAGTCACATCTCCGACTGGGTCGACGGTACGTGGCAGTACTCCTGGGACGGGCAGTTCTAGGCCTGAGGCTACCCCTTCTAACGTTTTGAACGCTGACGGCACCATGGAGACGGAGGAGCGGGTGGAGGAGGTAGCACCTACTCTATCTCCATATGATCCGAGTGATCCCTTATGCGCCCCTCCGGACGAGACGAGAATGGAGATTTGGTCCGACGGGCCTACAAAGTAAGTTAATTAGTTAATATATATATATATATATATATATATATATATATATATATATATATATATATATATATTCATGAATATAATATTTGTTGTGTAAATATTATCTCCCGTTAGTTCAGAGGGCATTGAGGCTATTTCTGAGGTCCAACTACGGTGGCCCTTGGATCAACTACTCGGATGCCTCAGACGAGAGGAAGGCATTCCGGTTTACCCACTTCAAGGTAACTGAAGTATATTGCTTTTAGCATAAATCATCTTTTATGCGTATTATATAACTAACTAATTTAATTCTTGTAGAAAATATACTTTTATCCACCACACCGGCTAAGATGATCGAGAAACAGTTTTCTGCCATTGCTGCCAAGTGGATCCGGGATGCGATCGACGACCAGAAGGCTCAAGAGCACTCCAGAAGACCGATCCAAGGTTGGATCATGCCCGAGCAGTGGACTGCGATGAGGGCTACATTCGACGATCCTAGGTACAAGGAACGGTCGTAGAAGGCGAAGGCGGCTAGAACGAGGACAGAAAAATGATATGGTGGATCGATTCCTATGTCGAAACATTTACGTCGCTTGGTATGTATTTTACTGTAATATATTATTTTAATAAAAGTAGGAATAAAATGTTTAATTTCAATAATAAATAAATTATTATAATAGATAATGAGGGATGAGGAGGCCAACATGGTGACCGTCTTCCTGGACACCCATCGAAAGGACAGAAAGCTCATCGATGATAGGGCCACGTAGAGCTATGTAAGTATTAATTTACATGTCACTAACTTTAGTATAACTTAAGAAATATGTAATATATAACCATAGGCGGGAAACAACTAGGTTGGTAGTAAATATTATGCTTATCTAGATGCATACTTTTTTACAATGAGTATCTTAGGCTAGAGCGTGAGAGTGCACCTGCGGAGGGAGGGGCTGGTACTTTCTCGCAGCCCCTCCGGCTCGGGTGTTGGACGAGCTTTGGATGATCGTCGTTGGTGGTCTTTAGAGGGGTAGGTACGTACTATGGTACGGGATCCTACGACGCCTTTGTGGTGACACAATCATCCTTGGCCTCCTCTGCCAGTGTTTATTCACTACATCCCTTACATGAGTCGGCCTGAGTGGAGGAACTCCGTCGCCAGGTTACTGAGCTGCGTGACGAGATGTTGCGGAGGATTACGGAGTAGCCCCAGTCTCAGCCACAGATGGACGATGCGGCCCTCACCGCACGATTTGATATGCTCGAGCGCACCATTAGGGAAACAAGCGAGAGGACGGATCGTGCTATTCAGGCTGTGCAGAAGAGGATGGATCTTGACGTTCAGGCGGTGCATGGGTCGCAGGGGGACATGGGTGTTCAGCTTTCGAGGCTGGCGACTATTATGGATTTTACCAACTCTAAATTGCTAGCCATTGAGCAGACACTTCCTAGTCGTACGTCAACATCCACACCGACTGTTCCGGTTCCACTGCCTTCTCTTCCACTATTGATGAGTCATCATCGGTGACGCTGACACCGACGCAGTATAGGTTCATGTTGTCCCAGATGCAGGTACAGCCTCTTCCTTCTCCTTCTTCTAACCATGTTTAGTCCGTTACTGGACTTATTTTCATGTGTAGTATTATTGTTTGCTGACCCATTGTTGGGTCTTTATGTATTTATTTTATTCATTTAGTGACTGTGTTATATTGACCCTCTTGAAATATTATTGGACAAACTCTTTTTTATAGCCGTTTGGTAGTGGATTTGTTTTCACCCGGCTATTTCATAACTTTCTTGTTGTTTGATTCTATTTGTTTGATTATTGTTTGTTTACCGGTATTGAGTTTTCCATCGAAGTGTTCCACGAACCCAGGAAATTCTACGGAGGGTTGCTCCGGGTCTATTATTTGCAAACTGTCATTTAAAATACAGGTATATTCTTGATGGAAAAGCAAACAGAATCTTTTTTTAAAAGTTAGCGATGCTTAGCGACGTTTATCGATGAATAGTGACACCAAAACACGTCGCTAACGTGTGTCAATACATCGCAGATAGTTACTAGATGTCGCTAATTTGCTGACATGGCAAACTCGACATGTCAGCAAAGTAGTCACTAACGTCACAAATGACGTCGCTATTCACGTATCTGAACGTCGCTAGTCTGTGTCGGAGACGTCGCTAACAGTCTCCAGACGTTGCTAATATCGTGATGTGGCAAACCCAAAATGTCAAATTGTACGTCACTAAACGTCGCAGATTATGTCGCTAATCGCTGAACTGTCAGCAATAATTAGCAACAAATAACTATGTCGCTAACTAGCAACGCCTTGTTGGCAAACGTCGCTATCCACTAAAAAGCTAGCGACGTCAAGGTTTCGCAAATGAATGTCGCCATGGCGACGAACAGCGACGTATTATGCGTTAGCGATATGATAATACACGACATGGAGATTTCGTCGCTAATTTTGTCTCTAAACGAAATTCGCGACGCTTTTTTTCTATTTAGGGACGTCCTATGGCGTCGCTAATGTGGCTTATTTGGGTAGTGTCCTAACCCTAACCCTAAACCTAATTTTTGGCCGGCCGCCACATGATGGTTGCAGACTAGTCTGACATTATCGCCATTACCAGCATCATCAGCATCAACCATCGCCCCGTCCCTATCCCGACAGCCACCTTCTTCCTGCCGCACGTCTCCGGGTCTTAAGTGCCGACTCTGTTCGATGTTGCGGCCATCGGCTCCAGACCTCCACCGCCCTCCACCACCATCAGCGCCAACACCCCGACCATCACTAAACTCTTGACCCACCGTCGAACGCTAACCACTGTCAGACAAACTTCGGTTATCCCCGACCCCTTGCCAACCACCCGTTCACCCGACCCCACATCTATTAACCACCAGCCAACAACCGTGGACCTCTACTGAAATCCCTATCAAATGCCACCCAAGTCAAAACCCTACCACTTTCCTCGTCGTCGGTGCTGTTCCTATGACCGTCCTCCGTCCTTCGTCCCGGGACCGCGTCGTGCCATATCCGAAGTGCGTCGACCCCGACGAAGCCAAATATGCCGCTTGCCTCTTCCGTGAGCCGCTTCCTGCTGTGCCGCTCCGGACCTCGAGCGTTGCCCCGTGCGTTGAACCCCTCTCCGTAAGCCATCCATAATCGTAGCCGTGTCTTCCCTGTGCCACCATCGAGAGTCGCCAACACCAGCGACTTTCAGCCACTCTCCGCTCCTCCGCGCCTCCGCGCCTCCTCCACGAGCAGCTGGTGAAACCCTTCCCCTCTCGAACTCTTTATCTTCACTCGATTTCTTAAACTCTTTTTATCCCATATTTTTCCTCTCTCCCATTATGTTCTTTCTGTTTCCTTTTTTATTTTGATTGTATTTTTGTTTTTTGAAAAGGTAGAATAGGGCCAAACCTATTAGCCCAATTTTAGGTTTAGTTTGACTCTTGTTATTAATAGGCCAGTTTTTTGGATGTTATTTAAATAAATAAATTGTTTTGGCCCATATACATAAAGGTGTAATAAAATATGTATACTATGTATTGACAGGTATATAAATATTGTGTTATTAATTATTATTATGGTTTACTATGATCTGTAGATAAGGATATTAGTGAGATTGCGATTGGGTCATATTTCTATTTTCGAAATTGAATTTAGAATTCTTAAACATATTATTATAGTATTTTTTTATCTAACTATAGCTGTGACTTAAAATTATATTTGTATTTACGGTAATTCTAGCTATTTTCCAAAATATAGTTTTCACAAAAAATTGTATGATTTTAGACCTAAATTTTTTTTCTAGATTTTAAATATTTATGTAAAGTATTTTGGCAAATAAAATATATAGTTTCAAGTATGAAATATATTTTCTAAATAGTTTATAAATATTTTTTCTATATAAATATATTTTTCTTATTAAAGGGTTTCCTTTTTAACAGTCATCTCCTTGATTCCTACCTTGATCGTGACTAGTCATACGTTCCTATTTTTTTGTGAATCTGACTACTTCATATCGAGCTTAGGCTAATCGGACTATCCCGGACCCAGTAACACAGCCCGTTCCATCATTTTTGGTCGTCTTTTGTAGTTATGACATCTACGACTATTTTGTGCCAACATGATCAAGTCACACATCAACTGCAACTTAACTTAAGGCAAGTACACTATTGCTTTATTTTCTTATTATATTATAATGCTTTCTTTTATTATGTTTTATTGAGTATCCTGTTGAGACACCATTGTGACGATATAGGCTTGATTATATCATTGACCATTTATTGAATGTTTAGTGAGTCAGGTGGGTAAATGCTAAGTAGGCGTGTGAACAAACCCTAATGAATGTTTAATGAATGATATCTAATTCATATACCTCGCGTATGGGTTAGCCGTACCAAAAATAAATGATAGCCATCGTATGGTGTACCGTATTAGCCAGCCGTTCACATGTCGAAAGTTACTTTAAAGCACTGTTTGATTAGTTTTACTTGTTCAATGTTCATGATTCAGTTGTCTTGTTCATACTTGCTATTGCTAGTGGTTTCTTGTACATGTTTACCTTTTCTAGTTCCTACAAACATTTCCTTTATTTTCTAATGCATCTCTACTGTCTAGCTTATTTTGTATTAAGTTACATAAATGCAATAGGGTTATACTTTGCTTCTTTCCTGACTGGATCATTGCAGGTGACTTGGCATGCTTCCTACTTTTGTGATATGGACTATGCGGGAGAAATAGAGATCTTGGAGGCCAATCGTAGATTCTAGATAGAATCTGAATTTAATTATTTAGCAGGTTGTTCCCGAAAGTTATTTCGATGTATAAGTAGATTTGTAATTGAATAATTATTATGAATAAGCAAATATATATGATTTTATTGTATTTGAGAAGGATATCGAGACCTAGACAACATACTACCATTGATGCTGCGGCTTAGGCTGGACTTGGCTACAAGTTCGTATTCCGAAAAGCAGGTGCGGGTCATGACAAAATAAAAATAGATCGATAGGATTTTGATGTAAGTATGCTTTGATGGAATTAGTTTGAACGATCAGGCGCGGACTTGCATTAATAGATGATGAGTCAAACGAGGATTCGTTAAGTGTAAGTTGAACGATAGGCCGATGATAGCGGAAGAATTTTGCATTAAAGAAATAGTTGACTTAGTCGGGTTTGACTTGAGTTAGTGCGAAGACTTTTCGAGATGAATTTGAGTAGATACAAAGAATTGGTAGTGCAATTGGAAGTTCAATTAGAGAATAAGGAATGACTATAAGGAATTAAAAATTGTGTTGTTCAATGACTATAGTTAAATACAAAGAGATGGATCTTGATGCGTACGAGACTTGATTTCGTATTCAATTTCGGATCATATCAATAATTGTAATGAATTGGAGTTTACGAGAAAGGAAGATGTTGAGGTTTTGCATATCAACGATGGTATTAGCGTATCAAAGGCGATATGCAATAACTCGTGGATACTCTGTTTGAATGAATAAAAATTATGTTGAGCGCTATTGTCGGATGAATAAGATGTAAGTCAAGTTATATTGAGATTGGATGACTTCGCTCTCAATATTGAAACTAAACATAGCGTGTTGATACAAAGGCACACGGGAATACATAAGTGCGAATAAGGATACGAAGCAGAGCAAGTTTACGTTATCGAGATTTTTGCAGGTAACAGTACGAGAAGTCGAACGAAGCAATTAGAAGTTTCATGATAGATGCAATGCGAAATGATCTAGTTATTTGAGGATGGTCACAATCAATATAAAGTGTGTCGGATAATGATGGTAGGTTGATAGACTCGGATTCGAGGCGAGTAGATATCACATGGTTAACAAAATTATTAACTGTAGTGCATGAGTGATTTAAATGGTAGCGTCACATCAATTGAGCGGGTAGGATGGGGTATTTTGGATTGGAAAAATTATGTCAGATTGGGTAAAGTTCTATAAGAATTGTCAAAAATTGATTTGGCTCTTACGTAGCACTATAACAAAAAACTCTTTTAATGACGGCTAAAAAGCGTCATTAATTACGAACCATGACGCTTTTTTTTCACAGCAACCGTCATGAAAACGGGTGTTATAAATATTTTTTAAAAGCGTCATAAAATAACCGTCAAGAATAGTTTCTATAAAAGCGTTATGAATAGTTAATATATAGTGCACAATTCAGAACAATTTTAAAACGTCATGAATAGATAATATGTATAGGCTCAATGCAGCACATTTATAACACTTTATACTATTCAAATTAGCATATTTATAATGCTATATACTGCACAGTATATATTACATTCCAAAAACTTAACATTATATATCACCATCTTTGTTATATTTCTCAAAATAGAGTACATATCAACATCTTCATTACATTGAATATCCAAATACAGAATGTACCCAAAAAATAGGAATAAATCTCTCTTTTGCTAACAAAATTATTAGAAATATTTACTTAAGTAGATTCTGACCAGGGATCTTCTCTCTGCCATCTCTTGAAGATATCGAGAGTCCCAAAGAGAAGTAGTGTCGCATCTGAGCGACGACTTGGTGCTGCTACAGCCGACGCCGTCGTGGAAGAGCCTCATCCTCTGATCCCTTACTCTCGCCTGAACCCTCACTAGCGCCTGCATGCACCCCAGCGTCAAGTTGTGCCTTTCTTGCAAAAAATCGGAAATGTCAGCTTAGCCTCCAAAAATTGCACACTGGAATATAATAAAATTTACAAACCCTTCAACACTAAAGATAAGATTGAAAAGTGATAGCTCATGCATGTATAACAGTCTCCAACTTACCCATCAAGTGGATTTACAACACCTGGAAACTCTTTCCCAAAGGATAATTTGTTTATATGATGACTTATCTGTGTTTCAAAAAGAAAATTGTTCTCAATACACACTACAAAATTATGTAAAACTTTACTAAAGCTCACTTAGATATCATATCATTCAAGAAGAGGGAATAAAATAAGATCAAAGTCAGTTTAGAATCAACTCACATTATATTCTCTCTGAAAGGATACGTCATAAATATGAAAGTTAGCATGATGGAAGCTTTTCCCTGGGGTAAAATGTATACTGCCAGCTACCTTATTGACTTCTAAGAAGCCATGGATGTTGCATCCTTCACCTTCTTCATCTTTGATCTTTTTGAGGAACCCTTCTCTCTTGCACTAAAATGACAATTACAATCATAACCGACCCTGTTATTAGGTCCATGTAGAAAAAAAAAGCATACACGACTTAAACAACCTGATAATTTAGTATTGAAAATTCAAAGCAAAATACCATTTAAAATAGATGTTCACTTTGCTCAAACTTCACCGTTTCGTAATTTAAAAAGTACAGGCAAGCATCAAGAAGATACGGCCCATAGTAGAGTTGAATGGATGAAAGGATTGAAATAGCCAACCCCAAATTTTTGGAATTAAGGCATTGTTGTTGTTGTTGCAGTCAAACTCAAGAGGCCCTACATATTTATCATTCCAACACAACTTCCATAGATATCATGGGTATAAGTTTCAATGGCAAGAACAAAGTAACTAAATGTACTGTATTGGGGATTGAGACATTCCAAAAGTGGCTGATCATGCATAACAGATCGAACAACTGGTGCTCGTGTGTAATGCAGATTTCACAGTGTAGGTCAAAATCTACTGAATCACCATTGCAGATAATGACAAAGCAAAGTGATCGATTATTTTTTTAGTATTTTTAGAAAAAAATTTATAATCTTTTTAGAAAAATGGCTTGATAAAAAAAATACCATTGAATACCATTGAATACCATTGAACTAAAAGAATGACAAAGCAAAGTTGCATATTTATAGGCACTTGTGCGTGTAAACTAAAATACCATTGAAGCCAAGCAGCAAAAAAAAGTACATATACATGGTTGATAAAAAACCTCCAAAGATCATGGGCAATAACATTAGTAAACTAATTAGTTTTCCAATTTGATATAAATGTCATCACAACCATTATTTTTTGGTTTAAACTTTAAAAATATGAAATTGAACTTTTCCTCTCGCTCTACAGTTTCATGTAGTTACCCAATTTTGCTCTTTCCTTTCAAAATATGGAAGCATGAAGAAAGCACTTAATCAGTGATGAGATACAAAATCTTAATAAAAGAAGAAAATTATTTACAGTTATTCACAAAGTACTTTCTATATCTATTTTTATTTAATGTAAAAATAAATAGAAATATGGATCCAATTTCTTACCAATAGGGACAGGTGATGAACATCAAGCTTTAGCATCTTTGCTATTTTTATATTAGAAATCAAAACAACTACCTTCTGCTTGTTTCCATAAACATTCAGATACTCGCATTATCGAACCTTCTCTACTTGGTATTGCTACTTTTGCTGAAATAAGGGTCAATGCTGCTAAAAAAAATTTGGAATATCATTATTCAAATCTAGATATCAGTCCTACACCTAATACTAGTGTCACCACCGACACAGAAGCCATATCCTCAGGACACAGGATCTGTCTACACCTAAGATCTTGTCCAAAAACCCACTCAATCGACACAGACAGTAAGAAGAACCAAGATGCTCCATATATAATCAATTATCATGGAAGTAAAATACCTGGATTAAAGAAGGTAACCAACATAGCTCCCTGAGTCTGATCCTAATGTCCCCGTGTCCAAAACCGATTGGTTTGGATAATCCGTCGAGCACATCACATGCATGATTACGAATTAGAAATAATATCAATGCTCTATGATTGGATCGGGAAAACAGAGGAGGAGAAGGAAGAATTTGAACAAGTGGCAAAGAGGAAACAAGAAGAACTCACCTGTGCACTGGAGTGTCCGGGTTGACCGACACGGAGACAGAGAATTCGTAGCAGCGAATTGATCACTGATTGCGCAGGAGCTTCCGACAATGGCAATGCTCAGCACTCGTCGTTGCCTTCACTGTTGTGCCATCGAGAAGAGTTCGTCGTGTGTTCACCGAGAGTCGCCACGGATCGCCACGGCTGTCGTCTACAATTTAACCTCAAGGAATGAGGAAAGAATTGAATCAATATGGCACACAATTGATCCAACGGCGGGAAGAAGACGTTCTTACTATTGATTGCCGCCGAAGAAAGCTCAGTGCCACCCCTAGATCGCCGCAGTGGTGCTCGTCTTTGCAATGGCTGCAAGTCTCGAGGAGGAAGAAAGCGGCGAATGGTGTGGAGTCGGACAGAGCTTCGATGCTGAAGTGGGGATAAAGAAAAAAAAGGCGGTAGGGGTCTTTATATAGGCGAAGAGCGGTGGTCGACGGTTATGATCGAACGGCCAGGCTCTCGTCGACCACGTTGACGGAGGTCTTCGGCCATGTCGACGGAGGTCTTCGACGAAGGTCTTCGACGGAGATCTTCCGGCGGAGCTAAGGTTAGGGTTAGGGTTTGTAGGAGGGGGCATTGGGGCTAAGGTTAGGGTTTGTAGGAGGTCAAAAGAATGAGGAGAAGGAGAAGATTAGAGTTTAGGAAAATTTTAGGGTTCAGGGAGATGGAAATGAGCACGAAATTGAAAGGGGTTTGGAAAATTTTAGGGTTCAGGGAGAGGAGGGAAGAGGGGGGGAAGGGAAGCTCTAAAAAAGATCAGATGCGAAGGATTTTGTTGGAAGTTAATTAATTACAAGTTTGCCACCGCTCTAAACTATTAATGACGCTTTGTTTTATAAACGTCATAAAAAGCCCAGAATTAGTCCAAATTGTCATAGAAATAAAGGTATTTCGAACTTTGATAACGCTTAGGTATCAGGCGTCATCAATACGTCTTATCGAGCATTATTAAAAGGGTTTTTTGTTGTAGTGTAGGATATATCATGGTTCATAGAAGTAACTGTCCCTCGTTGATGATCTACAATTATCGAACGTAGCTTCAGGGTAGCTGAACCTAGAACATTTGACCGCCAAATCAAGTGAATGTTGAAGACCCATAAGATGACCCTAACGATATTGCATAAGGAATTGCGTCGAGGATAATATTACGTAGTGCATGTTGAGGATAAGTCTAGGCGACCGAATATGTGTTTCGAGATTTTAGAGAAACGAGCTTTGGCTAGATTGATATAGTTGGATGCGAAGGATTGATTGAATAAGTACTTGAATGGTTCGTTAGTCGATGATCAGTTAGGTATTGATGAAGGTACTTAGCATATTGATGCGGTTAGGCGATTACAAGAATTTTACAATACCCAAGAGCAAGGAATAAGGGAACGTTGTGTCATAGATTGAATTCGGGTGACGATTAGGCTATGTGTTTTGAACTCACGATCAAGGATTAGTGAGGTGAATAAGTCAGGATTTGTAGCCTTCCCTCCCGAAATTTTAGAAAAAAAATATTTTTTAATTATTTATTTGTTTTAAATGATGGTTTTAGATTTCGTAAATAATTATTTAGTTAATTATTACGGTAGATAACTTTAGCCATAGTTGAGTTTCGAAGTACCAGACGACTAGGAATCATGGCACGGATAGTGCAGCGGCGTGCCTTGACTAATGTATTAGCCATGCCAGGGAAGGCCGAACCATAGTGACGTCCTAACTAGGAAAACCAGGCTAAGTTGCGACTTAAACCCCACCGATGAATTATTTATTTATTAATTAGATATATGGATTTAGATGACTCGATTGTACCAACTTAGTCCGAACTGAGCCCAAGCCCTTATGGTTATGTAGTGTGTCCAAAGATGACGGTGTCATTATAGTATGTATGGGTATATAGTATCTTATCTTAGTATTCCACTAAAAGTATTTTGTAAGAATTGTATATATGCACATAAATCATATATGTGATATTGCTGGTAATATCAATATTTTATCTTGAATTACGATGACACATGCAAATGTATTTGTCTAAGCTTTTATTTTGGTTCACAGACTAAAGACACATATGGTTGTAGTACCCATTGGATTATATATTCCCATATATGTATATATATATATTTTTTTTTTGTATTCTTTTAATAGTCTAATTATTATTCAGATAAATCATTATTGTTATATTTGATAAATAATAACTTAATCAGGTTACTTCTACTTTAGAAAATGTCATGACAGTTTATGTTATTCATGGATTTATAATTGATAAGAATTAATTGTATATATAGTATATATATCTACTTGTATTTATATCGGTACAACAAATATACATAAAATATGGGCCTTATAACTAAACCCAGTTAAATGCATTTATCCCCACAGCAGCAACTAAGAGCCACAGGCCCTTACTTCACAACCGAGCCCACACTTAAGTTTCCATTCCAGCAAAGCAGCCACCCCAAGCCCCATTAAAACCATAAAACCCGAGCCCCAGTCCTGTATCGATCGATTATACTCATATGTGTCGAAGGAAAACCAAGCGGAGAAAACGAGAGGGAGCATCGAGGAAACCCTAACTACTACACACGCCGCCCTCCCCAGTCTCCTGGGCGGTCACCCCGACGCCGGAGCACCACCAGGGGACCGTCGGACGACGGCCAAGGACGCCGCGCGCGATATTGGGACAGAACAGCAGCAACAGTAGGCAGCGATCGGGCCGTCTTTGCGTCGACTTTCTGTCGTATACACGTGTTCATTTCATGAGCCACTTCCTCAGGTAAATTCCTGAACTAACCCTCTCGGATACTCATCAATTAGTTCGAGTAGGTTTGTAATCGAGTCGACGGGAAATCGACTCAAAATCGATGGTAAACCCTGTCCTGAAACAGAGTATAGGGCAGTCCTTGAACCCCTGTGGGAAGATCAATTCCGATCGATCCAGCGACCGTTTGGGTAAACCCTCTGAACAAATTTTAAATACAACATATAGGGCTTCATAGTCCTTTTTGTGGATTCGAAAATCATCGACTACGCGTCGAGAAATCGAATCCCAAAGTTTCCCAAAAATCTGTTTTAAAAAGTAGAAAATTCATCCACACGACGTACGTCACGCCAATCCGGACGATGTGGTCATGAATCGAAGGCATCGAAAGCTACGTAACAGTTTTGTGGTCGTGTGGGCTTTGACAGAATTCAAATTGGTCGCGTGTGCGCGACGAATTTGATGCGTATCCGTCGAAATTCACCGTATCGTACACTTTGCAAATTTCTCAATTACTTTGTGCACGCTCGTCAGATCGAGATGAAACTTGCGCCAACAGGACCGTATCATTTTTTTGGTCCTGTATGCCAAGTTTGGTCCAATTCTGAGACCGTTTACAAAATTACCGTTTTGCGGGCCCCGCGGTCCGACTCAACGGCGATTTTGTGCACGGCCCGCCGAAATCCAACTCTGGACATACGGTTGGGTTCGTATCGGAAAGCTGGATCCGTAGACATGTAGTTTGACGACTTTAGAGACCATTGACTCTGGCACACTTTTCGGTGCAAAGCGGATCCAACTGCGTACACCGTCTTGGCCCAAAATTACCGTTTTGCCCCTGTGTCCAGAATTGGACTTAAGGACAGGCGATCCTAGCTAATTTGACTATTCTGAGATCATTGGTATTATTTATTTCAGCTTCCGGGGACTGTTGTACGTGTTTTGACTATAGTGGCACATTGAGTAGTTCAGATTGTCGGTTTCATCAGCAAATGACCACAGACGAGTACAGTTTATTGTCTGCATTTTGATATTGATTTTCACTATATTTCATTGATTGGTCATTGGTTATGTGATTATTTTTCTATTATAAATAATTGAGTCGGGAATGAGAAGTACCAAGGATGTGTGATCCGACCGTTGACCTCGTTTACTTTCATGCAGTAGATCTCGTAGACATTGTTACTTTCATACAGTAGATCTCGTAGACATTGTTACTTTCATACAGTAGATCTTGTAGACATTGTTTACTTTTATGCAGTAGATCTCGTAGACATTGTTTACTTTTATGCAGTAGATCTCGTAGACCTCGTTTACCTTTATGCAGTAGATCTCGTAGACCTCGTTTACTTTTCTGCAAGTAGATCTCGTAGACAGTATTTATCTTTCATGCAAGTAGATCTCATAGACCGTGTGGTGTAGTGTCCCAGACTGATCACATATCAAAGGTACTTCTAGCAGTTGGGGAAAGTCTGTTGTGTCTATTTATTTACTATTGGTTTTCTGTATTTTCTGTTTATTTTCAAAACTCATAATTGATGTCTAACCTTTGTTTTATAGTCATTTTCTTTATTGAAATTGCATTCAGTGAATTGTGCTCGTTCCATTCCTGACTGAAAACCAACATTTTCAGGTTAGCTGTGGTTTCACTTAGCTTGGGGAGTGACGGGAATACTTGCAGACAAAAGCCTAGAGACTAGCTAGGTAGTTGAGTTGTTAGTTATTCAGTTGTACAAATTTATATTTTTCTACAAATGTAAAACTTGTGATCCTTGTAAATTAAATTAATTATGTGAATGAGCATTATTTGTGATTTTGATCTTCATGGCCGTGACAGTGTTCTACCGCCGACACTGCGGCGTAAGCTGGCTTGGACACGTCTCGTATCCGTTTTAAAAAAAAAATGGGTGCGGGTCATGACAACTTTTTTGTGGTGGCCCATGCAGGTCAGTCTTCGCAAATCACGTGAACTCGTGATAGTACTTAAGTTAGTTGTACTATTGCGAGCCTGCGACTAGGAAATGCTCATTTACAATTAAAATTAATTTAATTTAAGAGAATGACTAGGACTAGGAGTCCCTCATACAAGTTTACCGATGGGTAGTTTAGGTCGTACAATTTAGGTGAGGAGTTATTAATTTTGATAGTTCGTCAGATCCCCATAGGTACACTATTATCCTTGATATGACGATGTAATCCAAAGTGGATAGTGTTGGCCCAATGATTGTATCATATTTTTGAATATGGTTAATCTGTTAAGTTTAGCATTTCATTATCACTAATCTTCATACTATCACTATAGCATTTCTACTTATACTTATATCTTTGGTGATATGTGCCCATTGGTTTACATCTTAGTGCTATGAGCTTATCTATCTTAAATTTAATTGGGTTGCCAAAATCAAAACTATGTTTTTGATTATGGTCATTCAATTAAGTTTAATCATTATGATATCACTAACATTTATGCCATCACCTTAGCACTTATACTTAAACTTTGCATAGTCCTAATGTGCTTTAATTTATCATACTTGCTACTATGTATATTGCTTTGTTCGTCTAACATGTACATGCAGAAAAGCAATAAGCAAGATCAATGTGGACATATGCAATGAAGAAATCATGGTGGGCCAAAGACGACGGATCCCACAAGATTTCTCTGAACCACCCGACGACATCTCTGGAGCCACGCACCGGGGGTTCCGCTGCCTGGTCAGCGGACGGGGGTCGAGGGGGCAGCGCCCCTCGTCGGGGGTTCGGGGGCGAAGCCCCCGAAAGGTATTCAGTTTTTACAAATTGGATATCTTTGGACAGCTGCCGCCAAGGAAAAAAGCCAGCACCTATCAAAGGAAGAAGCCAAGTCGTGCCATCATCATTTCAAGACTCTGAAGAAGCCTGCACCTGCCTAAGTTTATCTGGAGTCTGTAATGAGTCTTAGGAATTATTGTAAACACAAAAAATGGATGGCAAAATCGAAAGCTAGGGCAGAAATAAGCCTAGGATCATTTTTGGTAGAAAACGACATACCGACGGTATACCGGTGTATACCGACGGTATACCGGTTTTTGTTCACAGAAAGTTTCTGTTTACAAAACCGGCATACCGGTCCATACCGACGGTATACCGCTTCCGAAACGTTGAAATTCTAACGGTCGGATTTCCAGCCATTAATGATCCCAACGCCTATATTTCTAGCCGTTGCAATCCCAGACCGGTATACCGCCGGTATGCCGGATCATACCGGCGGTATGCCGGTTCGTGACTGAAAAGTTGCCTTTGGCTTCTTTTCAAGCTTTGGTTATAAATAGCCTTGAACCCCTTCATTCAAGGTTGATGCTTTGAGCCTAAAAATTTCTAAACCACCAAAGCCTATCCACAAACAACTCTACAAAGCTTTCATTTGCCATTCACAAATTGTATTAGAGTTATTGAGTTGAAAAGTGAGATCTTCATCCTATTGAATAAGGAGATCAAAACCTATTGTGAAAGGTTGAAGTTGGAGAGTCTTCGTATCCAAACTCTCGGTTGAAGTTGGGGAGTCTTCGTATCCAAACTCTCGGTTGAAGTTGGAGAGCCCTTCGGATTAAAGCTCTTGTATAAGAAGTTGGCGAGTTCTTCGGATCCAAACTCGTGTGTAACTATTTGCTCAAATAGTGGATTAGAGCCGGAGAGAGTTCCGGGACTGGACTGCCTCTTAGGAGGATACCAGGATATATCGGGTGTCGGTATTGTGCTTGCTTCTTTTCTTGTACTTATATTTTTAAATTGCCAATTAGCTTGTGCTAAGTGCTTGATTAGTTAGCTTGACCGTATTCATCCCCCCCTCTAGGGTTTCTACAGATAGATTATTTGCTTGGTAAGACATGGCTTCATAGAATTATTGATCTAACCTTGATAAATTGTTCAATTCCTTGCCCCTTAGATATCATCCCCATATCCTAGCCGAATTATCTATATAATTGCTAGTTGCCCTAAGAATCATTATTTTACAAAGTTCTGATTTTGTTATCCATACACGGACCTCGAGTTAGTTTCGATTCAAGTTTGTCCCTCAGAGGCTTGAATACACATGGAAGAGTTAGAATGTTTGTATTTCTTTTGTCCTCAGTTATTTTCCCCTGAGCAATCTTTTATCTTAAGGGTTGAGACTGATAGGACAAATGCTTACGCTTTTTTTCATAGGCAATTTGTTTGAATCTCTAGGAGCTCATGGGTTTTTATGGATGTAGTTAAAAGAATATTAGTTGACTCATGATGGCAGGACAGCAGCGTACTGTCGCCATTTATTTGAATTATAGAAACCATAGATTCACTGCAGCCAGCAGCGCACTGGCGAGACACGACCCCTAGAATTAAAATTAGTCTAAAAAAATATAGGTTATAGAATATTTCTAAAACTATGGCTAGAGGTCCTCTTTTGATCGTAACCCTTGTGTCAATATAAGGTAGAGTATCGAATAGCATAGCACCCTGAAATCACGAATCCAAGGGTTTACCACAGCCCGAGTATACGGGTGAGGCGTAACTCTCGGTGAAATGACTTCAAACGTGATTACAGGTTTAGGACACTATGGAGGATAGGACAATGCCATGTATGTCCCATAAGATCCAAAGCCAATATTAGTGGAAGTTCTGTAAGTTGAGTAGCATGTCTCCCGACCTAGCATTATGTGGTCCTTGTGATCTATTGACGAGGTAATTGACCTACACTAATAAGTTACCAAGAATATAGAATCCAGAGTTCCATAACCCATTAGTTGACCAAGACCTTATGGACAGGAAGATTTTAGAAAGATTGTATAAGCAAGGACACCAGGTAAGTTTTGATTCTCTCTAAACTCGAACTACTTGTGCCTCTTTTCAAAAAATCTCGCATACTTGTATCTTGACTATCTTAACCAACGCTGCTATTACAGCCTAGATTTTGCAAGCTTACTCTTTTATCGAGATGGATTCGAGGCATATGTTTAGTGGGGACGCCTGCTAACTTATTGTCTAATCAGAATCAGAGTATTATGGTCTGATCAACCATGATGCATTTGGTTCGCACTTTATTTAATTACCCTACGTGGATTGAGATATAGATGTCTCTAGGGTCTCATCCACGACTGCATTGACAATTCCTCTTGAATCATATGTTCGTCCTTGAATCACAAAATTGTATTCAATAACATCTCCCTTGAATTCTTTATTGTTTTTATCTTTCACCGATTTGGAAAGACGAAAGCTCGTGATGGTAGAGAGATACAGAGTATTCCCATGGCTATGATAATGGTAGGCACAAGTGTAGCTACCAACGGCCAGTCCTGGGTTTGAGTTACTCGTTCTCCTCTCGACCCCAAATCGTTATCGGGACTTTCAAGCCATCTGAATTTAAGAATGATTAGGGTTTTACCCTTAGTCGTAATGCCAACCTAGGAGACTACCTATTTTCAAGAGACCAAATGTTGTGAACCTCTAACCATCCTTTGAAGCTTGCTTCAACTAGAACCCGTGTGACAATAGTCCGGCAGACTCGACACAAATAGAAATACATGACTTGGTTGTTAGAAATCTTTTTCATATGATGTGCCCTAGAGTTGGTTACTGTAAAACCCCTAAATTTCTACTATTTTTTTTTTATTTTGCATGGATTTAAAATTTTTGGTACTGTATGTCACGTAGTCGTATTGTACGTCGTATGCAAAATTTTCGTTTGCTCGACGAGTACGAATATGTGCGAGCGTACATATTTTATAAAAATATTTTTTTTTCTATTTTAATATACACTTTCAAAATTATATAATTATTATTCTTGCTATAAAAAGCCTTTTGTTTCTAAAAAGTTATTAATAATAAATAATATTTTGTATACTAGAAAAGCCTAATTATGTAAAGGATATTTGTTGCATACAAATATTTCGTTATTTATTTATTGGTCTATTTTAAATAAAAATATAATTGTCTAGATTTATTAATATTAATATTTTATTATTCAAAAAGATTTATTATTTTCAAAATTAATTATTATAGCATTTTTGGAAAACATATTTTTGAAATATTTGTGACAATTTAAATTTTGATTTGATTCCATGGATACATTTAAATAGTAAACTATCCATATTTTAAATTGATTTGATTTCAAACTAAAAGTATTTAATTTGATATTAATTAGATTGGATTTGATTTGATTGCTTTTAAACTAAATATGAGAATATCCAAATTGGGTTTAATCTATTCCTAATCCTATCCAAAGTGGGAATTCCCACATCCTATAAATATAGGCAGGTACTCCTCTATATTATTCATCTTCCATGAAAATTCTCCACAAATAAATTCCATAGCCAAGTGCCTCGTGTCCGTGTCCATGCCCAGATTCTTATTCCATTATCTACAATTATATTTTTCTCTCTGTGTCGACAACCCCGACACGATTCGATAGATCCCTAACCCAAATCCTAAACCTAAACCTAATTTCTGCCATCCGTCGATGTCCTCCGTCTGCCACGCCCACACCGCGACCTCGCCGCCAATCCAGCAAACCACCACCGTTTCCTCTCTGGCCACCGGAGAGCAGCCACCAACCCACCACCAGCCAAAACACAACGACTACCACCGTCTCTACGACCCCCAGACCCACCACCACGCAAAACACCGGCCGACCCCGGCCAAGCCGGTCACAACCACCGCCACCGAGACCAGTCTCCTCGCCCCGGCCACCTCGGCAAACGCCACCAAGAACCCGACGCCCCAACCATGACCCGGCCAACCATCACCAGCGTAACAACCACTGCCAACCCCTGGCCAAGGCCAGCACCACCACTCCCAAACCAAGCTGCCACAACCGGCCTCTCCCGTCGCTACCGACACCAAAAACCAACCCCGAACTCAGAGAGAAATAGGGAAAGGAAGGTGATGACCTAACCTGACCGCGTTCGTAGCCTCCCGAAACCCCGTCGTTGTCGACACCCGAGCAGCCCAGCGCCGCCATTGGCACGCTGCGAGCTGCCGGCGACCCTCCACGTCGACCGCAAACCCTCGCTGTGCCGAGAACCCCGCCTCACCGAGCCTCCACACACCCACCGCCGTCTCCTCCGTGACCGCCTCTGTAAAACCCCCTCCGCCACAGTGACCGCCGCCCAACTCCGCGTCTTTCTGACCCTCTCCGACCACGCGCCTCCACCTGAACCCTACGCCTGCCGCGACCACCGAAACCCCATCCACCGGCCGAACCCTCTTCCGCCAGTCTCCGCGCTCCGCCCCGGCGAGCGGCAAGGGTTCGCCGCCCGACCTCCAGCCACTCTCTCCAGGCTGTCTCGAACCGCCTCTCCACCCTCTCCCTCTAGCTCACCGCCGCTCCTCTTCCCCCTCGTCTCCGTCTCTCTCTCTCATATTTTTTTTTTCTTCTCTCTCTCTCCCTCGTTTTCTCTTTATTGACGAAAAGCAGCAGTTGACTGCTGCTTGGAATAGCACTTATGATTTTTCTGTGTTGGGAATTTTTTATTTTATTTTTTTATTTTTCTTCTCCTTTTAGTTATTATTTTATTTAATTCCTTCATTATTATTATTATTATTCTCATTATCTTTATTATTATTATTATTATTATTGTTATTATTATTATTATTATCATTAGTATTATTATGCTTGTTTCCAAATAAATACTTATTATTTAACTTTTCAAATTTTTTGTAAAATTGTATTAGACTTGGTCCTATATTATTTCCAAACTTAATAATTGAACTAAATTTGGTATATATAGCTACTATTAAGTATTTTTGCGAATTAGTTAAATAGATGTTTATTTGAATTAGTAAGGTCTACATTTTGGGCCTATTAAATTTAAGATAGTTTTGTACTAAATAAATAAATTATATTGGATTCTTACATATTTTCTAGTATTATAAATAGATTTCAAAACTTGTATACCTATTATTATTTATCGAATTCCTTTAATTATTCTTCTGTCCGAGACCAATCCAATCCTTCCTATTTCCTCGCCAATTCTAGAATACCTTATGTCCACCCTAACTAAATTGACCCTTCTGGACCCAATGAAACTGTCCGTGCCACCATCAGAGGTCTCCTTGCATAGTTGTTGCACCAAAGTCGCAGTTCGTGCCACATTGTTCATTGCAGCACACCAAGCGTACTATCAGGCAAGACACCTTGCCATTAGCTGTTTAATTATTTTAGCTCATATTTCATGCATTACTTATTTTCTTCATGCAAAATAAACTGTGATACATGGCATAACTGTTCATTTATATATCCTGCTGTGTATTATTTTTCTTACAAATTAAACCTAGATTTAAGGGACCACCTTATGTGTCGCATTCATTGGCCTTGACACGTTGTAAACACGAAGTTGTGTGTCGCATGTAGAATACGAAGTACGTAATTGGCTGGCCACCAGTACGTACAAATCGTGCGATAGGAATAACCGCTAATAGCGGTTGCATGTTAGTTTGACTTAGCGGTTATAGTGGTTTATGTTGTGGATACAACATAGTAGGCATTGGGCGGGAAGGACAATTTCTTAGCGTATGGGCTTCGATGCACTTCCCTTGTGACCCAGACTCTCCGTTGGAGATACGGGGTTGATGACACATGCTCTTCCTGCTGGGGCCTCTGGTGCCCAAGAGGGGACTATGTCGATCCTATTCAGCCAGGGTCCATGCGTAGGAAGGATTGTTCTTAACAACATTTCACTTAGAATGGTAGGCTACCCTATCCGTTAGGTACGAGTACTTTTGGTTTGGGTACTTGTATCTGACCGTGACTTGGAACAATAACTTGTCGCGGATTAGTTCATCACATCTTGTCCTTGTTTGGTTGTAGGTGTGACTTACTACTTCGATGAGAAGGTATTGAACCTTGTTGGGGTCCGGATACCATATCGTATTCTTAGCATGGAAAGATACGTCGTCGTGAATTAGTTTACCATCTCCTGTCCTTGTTTGGTTGGGGGGATAGGTACGCTCGTTCAGTAGGTGCGTATTGGACTATGTTATAAATTCGATTTACTTATTTATTGAGCAATATTTATTCAGTTTATATGGCATGCTATGATGTGTCTTGTTACGTCCCTCTGAGGACCTGGTTGTCTTGCTAGGTGTGTGCTATTGTCTTTCGCAGGTGCTTTAGCTCTAGCCATGTTCGTTGCTATTTCTCGAGGATGATTGCATTTGGATCGTCTTCGTTTCGCTCGCCACTTATTTCATTTTCTATGTACATTTCCTTATTTTGTTGGTAGTGGATTTGTCTCCGCCCAACATATTGTATCAAGACAATTCATTATCTTTATATGATGTCTTTTATTCATTATTTTGCGTGGATAGATTAGTTGTGGTTTACTGCATTTTACAGCTTATGTATTTATACGAGGCTTCCATATATTGGAGTATACTTCGTATGAATACAGCTGGCATGTCTACGTTCCTAGTCCTACGTATTTTGGGATTGGGGCATTACAGTTACCCCATCGATAACTCTTGTATATGGTGGACGAGTAGGTCATTCTATTTTATCGACCGTGTGTAATTGTACACAGTCATGTTCCATTTATTGAGGAACGATCATTGACTTGACTTATAACCATCGTACCCCGTTCTGTCGTGCTTGATTCTTTATTAACAAAAGTCGAGGTACAATACCTGGATTTTGGAATTCATCTGACCTCATTATTCCTAAGACTATGTCTTAGCTTCTAAGGTGGGTAGACCGTAAGCCTAAAAAAAAAATTTAGGATACACGAGGATTACCGATTGATTAGAATAATTTCCATTGGGATGATAATTAGTGTCTCATGGACTCCCACTTTCCATATAGATCATTTTGTGTCCCCAATCATGTCATTAATATTAGGAGCACGAGACCAGCTGTTGTCTTCCAACAAACTACATATGTAAGATCTAGACGAGTCCACCTTCATCTAGGCATATCATGTCCCACTCAAGCATGTCCCCTTGTACCCTATTTTTATGGTACGACTTTCAGGTTGAAAAGGACTAGCGGTAACCCTTACCATAGCATCTACCCGTTATACTTTTCGATTTTAATTAGAGACTCAACCTCGACTCAATTCTTCCGACCCAATATATGGTTGTGGTCGACCCGAAGCCTACTACGCACATGCCACTAGTGTGCTACCCAAGTGAGGCCTCATGTGCTACTTAAAACTCAAAAGTCACTGAAGGCGCAATTTGGGCTTGAGGGACCCAGCTAACCAACTTGGCTGGCAACTAACTCAACCACTTGGGTTAAAACCTAGTATATGTCACCCAAACCTAGTAGAAATAGTTTTATCATTGGGATCTTGTCCAGTCAGCATAGATTAAAGTCCAAGGTTCATCCAACCGATAACTGATGTCCAATTGGGGAACCCATTAAGACCCAGTAATATCCACACCACCATATTTGGACTATAGAATTGAACTATTTTTGAAATCAGACCCTATACCTATTATGTAATCTCTACCCCTTAGAATGTGAACCATTCGTAACCAATATTCCATCTATCTGGAAGTCGCGATACTGATCTTGTATCGCATTTTATCCTTGCTCGTGTGTTTAAATAACCACGGAAAAGATCACAATCTTGACTCCTCAAATTCTGTTCTAGGTATGGAACCTTGTTTAGATAAATTTCGAGAACTGAACTATTTGAAATCATTCTCGATTATTCTCCTTGCCTTCCTGTACTCTTGATTCTCGTCCCTTCCTATTTCGGGGTGACGAATAATCGTGTTGTCTAGAATTCATCAGAAATTCTTAAGTTATTGTAATATTGCTTGATTATTAAATAATTGGTCGTTTGTAGATATGAGAGATTATAGATACCATATGTCTTAGGTATTTTGGGTAAGAATTATTAGCCACTAGTTAAAAAATTATAACATTTTAGCGACCTATGTTTCAAAGGAAGTAGTGTGACCAAAGCTGGATAGAAGTCATCGAGATTTCGTAAATACCAAATGATTAGAGAAGGCCATAAATATTTTTGAGAAATTAATTTGAGGAGATTAAGGTAATAGTAGACTTTGATTTTAAGACATAGTCATGAATTAGAATTTCGAGGACGAAATTATTTTTAAGGTGGGTAGATTTGTAGCCTTCCCTCCCGGAATTTTCAAAAAAAAATATTTTTTAATTATTTATTTGTTTTAAATGATGGTTTTAGATTTCGTAAATAATTATTTAGTTAATTATTACGGTAGATAACTTTAGCCATAGTTGAGTTTCGAAGTACCAGACGACTAGGAATCATGGCATGGATAGTGCAGTGGCGTGCCTTGACTAATGTATTAGCCATGCCAGGGAAGGCCGAACCATAGTGACGTCCTAACTAGGAAAACCAGGCTAAGTTGCGACTTAAACCCCACCGATGAATTATTTATTTATTAATTAGATATATGGATTTAGATGACTCGATTGTACCAATCTTAGTCCGAACTGAGCCCAAGCCCATATGGTTATGTAGTGTGTCCAAAGATGACGGTGTCATTATAGTATGTATGGGTATATAGTATCTTATCTTAGTATTCCACTAAAAGTATTTTGTAAGAATTGTATATATGCACAGAAATCATATATGTGATATTGCTGGTAATATCAATATTTTATCTTGAATTACGATGACACATGCAAGTGTATTTGTCTAAGCTTTTATTTTGGTTCACAGACTAAAGACACATATGGTTGTAGTACCCATTGGATTATATATTCCCATATATGTATATTTATATATATATATATATATATTTTTTTATATATATATATATAATAAAAAAAATATATATATATATATATAAAATATATATATATATATATATATATATATATATATATATATATATATATATATATATATATATATATATATATATATATATATATATTGTATTCTTTTAATAGTCCAATTATTATTCAGATAAATAATCATTGTTATATTTGATAAATAATAACTTAATCAGGTTACTTCTACTTTAGAAAATGTCATGACAGTTTATGTTATTCATGGATTTATAATTGATAAGAATTAATTGTATATATAGTATATATATCTACTTGTATTTATATAGGTACAACAAATATACATAAAATATGGGCCTTATAACTAAACCCAGTTAAATGCATTTATCCCCACAGCAGCAACTAAGAGCCACAGGCCCTTACTTCACAACCGAGCCCACACTTAAGTTTCCATTCCAGCAAAGCAGCCACCCCAAGCCCCATTAAAACCATAAAACCCGAGCCCCAGTCCCGTATCGATCGATTATACTCATGTGTGTCGAAGGAAAACCAAGCGGAGAAAACGAGAGGGAGCGTCGAGAAAACCCTAAATACTACACACGCCGCCCTCTCCAGTCTCCTGGGCGGTCACCCCGACGTCGGAGCACCGCCAGGGGATCGCCGGACGACGGCCAAGGACGCCGCAGCGCGATATTGGGGACAGAACAGCAGCAACAGTAGGCAGCGATCGGGCCGTCTTTGCGTCGACTTTTCAGTCGTGTACACGCGTTCATTTCACGAGCCACTTCCTCAGGTAAATTCCCGAACTAACCCTCTCGGATACTCATCAATTAGTTCGAGTAGGTTTGTAATCGAGTCGACGAAAAATTGACTCAAAGTCGATGGTAAACCCTGTCCTGAAACAGAGTATAGGGCAGTCCTGGAACCCCTGTGGGAAGAGCAATTCCGATCGATCCAGCGACCGTTTGGGTAAACCCTCTGAACAAATTTTAAAGACAACATATAGGGCTTCATAGTCCTTTTTGTGGATTCGGAAATCATCGACAACGCGTCGAGAAATCGAATCCTAAAGTTTCCCAAAAATCTGTTTTAAAAAGTAGGAAAATTCATCCATACGACGTGCGTCACGCCAATCCGGACGATGTGGTCGTGAACCGAAGGCATCGAAAGCTGCGTAACAGTTTCGTGGTCGTGTGGGCTTTGACGGAATTCAAATTGGTCGCGTGTGCATGACGAATTTGATGCATATCCGTCGAAATTTACCGTATCGTGCACTTTACAAATTTCTTAATTACTTTGTGCATGCTCGTCAGATCGAGATGAAACTTGCGCCAACAGGACCGTATCATTTTTCTGGTCCTGTATGCCAAGTTTGGTCCAATTCTGAGACCGTTTATAAAATCACCATTTTGCGGGTCCCTGCGGTCCGACTCAACGGGCGATTTTGTTCACGGCCCGCCGAAATCCAACTCTGGACATACGGTTGGGTTCGTATCAGAAAACTGGATCCGTAGACATGTAGTTTGATGACTTTAGAGACCGTTGACTCTGGCACGCTTTTCGGATGCAAAGCGGGTCTAACTGCGGATACCGTCTTGGCCCAAAATTACCGTTTTGCCCCTGTGTCCAGAATTGGACTTAAGGACAGGCGATCCTAGCTAATTTGACTATTCTGAGATCATTGGTATTGTTTATTTCAGCTTTCGGGGACTGTTGTACGGGTTTTGACTATAGTGGCACATTGAGTAGTTCAGATTGTCGGTTTCACCAGCAAAGGACCACAGACGAGTACAGTTTATTGTCTGCATTTCGATATTGATTTTCACTATATTTCATTGATTGGTCATTGGTTATGTGATTATTTTTCTATTATAAATTGTTGAGTCGGGAATGAGAAGTACCAAGGATGTGTGATCCGACCGTAGACCTCGTTTACTTTCATGCAGTAGATCTCGTAGACATTGTTACTTTCATGCAGTAGATCTCGTAGACATTGTTACTTTCATGCAGTAGATCTCGTAGACATTATTTACTTTTATGCAGTAGATCTCATAGACATTGTTTACTTTTATGCAGTAGATCTCGTAGACCTCGTTTACCTTGATGCAGTAGATCTCGTAGACCTCGTTTACTTTTCTGCAAGTAGATCTCGTAGACAGTGTTTATCTTTCATGCAAGTAGATCTCATAGACCGTGCGGTGTAGTGTCCCAGACTGATCATATTCAAAGGTACTTCTAGCAGTTGGGGAAAGTCTGTTGTGTCTATTTATTTACTATTAGTTTTCTGTATTTCCTGTTTATTTTAAAACTCATAATTGATGTCTAACCTTTGTTTTATAGTTATTTTCTTTATTGAAATTGCATTCAGTGAATTGTGCTCGTTCCATTCCTTACTGAAAACAAACATTTTCAGGTTAGCTGTGGTTTCACTTAGCTTGGGGAGTGACGGGAATACTTGCAGACAAAAGCCTAGAGACTAGCTAGGTAGTTGAGTTGTTAGTTATTCAGTTGTACAAGTTTATATTTTTCTATAAATGTAAAACTTGTGATCCTTGTAAATTAAATTAATTATGTGAATAAGCATTATTTGTGATTTTGATCTTCATGGCCGTGACAGCGTTCTACCGCCGATACTGCGGCGTAGGCTGGCTTGGACACGTCTCGTATCCGTTTAAAAAAAATGGGTGTGGGTCGTGACAGGATTGGATTGAGAGTTTGATTGGGAATGTTCGTGCTCGATAGAGGATGTAACATAAGACGTGTCGTAAAATACCTCATGTCAAAGTGATGGTTGCCTTTGAGCATCGTCGACTCAAGTTGACATCTTGAGTCGTAAGATTTAAGCACGATATTTGGGTAAGTTCCCTAGCCGGGTAGCCTCAGACGCGATGTGTAGATAGTTCCGAGAACGTAAATCGTATTGGAATAGTTGTATACGAGACATAGTGCGAATTATTGGCAAAGGAAATTTGGACATATTTGACTTAGCCATGTCATTGAGGCTAAATTTTATGGATAATTAGATGATAGACTTGAGTTGTGTGATCGAAAGAAAATGGTCCGACGAGTAGGCACTGTGGATACTTGTTGCGAATTGGATGTGCAATGATTTGAGGTATCAAGTATGTTAGACGTTAGCAAAATATACGGAATCGGGAATACAGTTTTAAATCAGGTTGTATGAGGCGATGCTTGGTGGATAATCATGTCATATAAAATTGTTGTGGATGATCATGAGATATTGAATGATGCATACCCGAAGGATTTTGGGAACAGACGCTAAGATATAACCAAGTCGTGTATGGGGTGGCTCGTATTTAAGGATTTAAGTTGAACCTGTTAGCTTTGCTCGAATTCTTTACCAATGCGCTTGGCTGAAATATATATATTTCGGAGATGCCTTAAATATGTGTACGATTCAAACTCAATGGTATATTGAATTCAATTGAAACTACAGGGAGGATCTAGATGTGTTAAGAAAATTGTATAAACACTGGAGATGAAACCATGATAGTGAATCGAATCAGTGACGAGTAAATCACATAAATCAAAATTCGAGTAGTCAAGAGAAATACATGGATTGAGTGTTGGCTTCGGTTCAAAGACGAGCCTAGTTCTGAGTGGTATATTATGTAATGCCCCGTATCGCACGTTATGCTGAGTTGGTCGATGCGATGAGGTATGAGTTTGATTCGAGGAGGTATGATTATAATTTGAAGAAGTGCAGATTGAGTTGGTTTTATGTGCAAATATCATGAAGAGTCATTTCTAATGAGCCAAGGTGTAGGCGATAGATCGAATTAGTGGATGAGTGCGAAGGAGTACGAAGTGTTCGTATGGTTAGCTCGGACGAGATGATCGTGCAATGAAGTTTAGGTGTCGAGCTGCATCAGCTCGGCAAAGCGATGAGCAGATTGGCTTAAGGTGGGCATGTTCAGACACTTCTCCTCTACTCCTTCATGCCTAATAAAATGTACATTATATGCATGATATCCTCGATGGGTCCACGGGCATTGCTTAAATGAGTATAAAGTTGTAGTATGTGTCGAACACTAAGATATGACATTTAACGTTGGACAATCGAGACGACATGCATCAAGTACACGGGTCGCGATAGGATAAATTGATGGTAGAACATTAAAAGGTAATATTGAAATGTGCATCAAGTGCATGACTCAAAGAACATTGAACACTAGGCCTAGGTGTTGAGCGTGCATCTGTGCACGAGGACGGTGCGTCCGAATTAGTCAGCAAATTAGACAAGTTATGGCACAACACCACGGAACTATTGTGACCTTAAAAGGTATACATCATGTATCAAGGTATGTAGTTGTGGCATAGATGCCACGGATTGCTGTTGTACAAATATATGAATAAAACATGTTATGTAGTATAAAGATATTCAGACCTACGTCGTTAGGGCACTGTGCATCAATACAGATGTATTGGAGAAGAGTGTAGATGGAACTTGAGATAGATAGATGATAACTCGAGTTGGTATGGTTTATGTGTTGGACTCGAGAAGGTGTTTGAGATTGTGATGACTTCTTAACCTTTGCATATATTTCATGGTCAATGGACTTGGATAACCTGTGCATGGGTTTTGGTATCCCTCAAATGAGTTACGATTGGGGCACCGTGATCGTTCGGCTTAGGAGGGAATTGAGATTGGTATTTGTGGTGCACTTCATTAGGACGGATTATGATCAACCACTGATGTGATAAGCCACAATACTAGTAAATTTGTGATCCTTCGGATACAGGGCTAGCAATCTCTACGGGTAGTGATCACGGACTTACATTGAGATATAGTGCATTATAGCTCTATATGCCACGAACTTTCATATAGATAGGGCATGTGGGTTGAGATTAGAATCCGGTGTACGGATAGATCCTGGCACCCTTATGGTTTGAGTAATGTTGTCGATTGCTAGCTTGGATGTTTGGATGATGCAAAGATGTGCACGGTCACTACGTTCATGAATATTATGTAGCTAATAGCATCTGTTGCAGGGATACGGTACTTGACACAACAACATTTCAAATGTTATTAAGAATTGAATACATATTTTATTGCTTTGAGTTATGCCATGAAACTGATCCTAAGGTAATAATAGAAAGACCACATAATACGAACATGTTTTACTAATTACATAGTATTGGGTTAGGCGAGTGGGTCTCATCAGTGTACGGGAGGATTAGTACTGATCTTCCACTAGATTTCTTACAGGTTCATGGACTGGTTTGCGCATGGCGGAGCTTCGCTTGGACGCACTGAAGCATAATGTTTCTTAGTATTTTAAAGTGTGCAACCGCACTGGAGCTCGACATGCAACATGTAGAAGTTTCGATCGAGGGTCATTAGATGTGCTAAATAATACATGATGTATGGAATTAAGAAATCTCCTGTGAGCTAAAGAGATCATGAGGTGTTATAAGCCTAATTGACATGTTCGAATCGGCTATTAAGAGCCTTTGTATTCAATAGCTTAATTAATAAAAGTGGTTCTTTTGTATATTCTGTTGTGTCTCTACATTTTCTTTGTTGCTTATGTGTTCAATAGAGACAACCATTTTGAGAATATGTCATCTTGCCTTGCACGAGTGCAACTCCAGACTCGTGCGACATCACGTCCAGTGAGGAATATCTGTAAAGTTGAAATCGATGCGAGGACGTGCGATTTTTCGGGTCAGGGCGTGACAACAATTAATCAAGTCAAACTCAAGTCAAAGTGATATGGTTCGCATAATCAAGTCAAGTCATGATAAAAGGAATGTGGCATAAAACTAAGCAATTATATCACAAGACAATTGTGAACACAATGGGCAATATAACGAGCAGTGAAAGAAAATATTAGAAAACATATACGTGTACTTAAATAGAAACAAGGTAAAGCAACAGAATACAACCAAGTATGAACCCAAGAAGCATGTAACCATATGACAGAGAGAATAACATTAGTAAAATGAACATGTAGATACTATATAATTAGCAAGGTATACTTGCCTGTAGTCTCCAAATGCGTATACAACGGCCCAACTCTGAAATCTTCCCTCAGTTCATCACGAGCTCCTAGAATAAATAAGTCTAACTATTAATGACATATCTATGTCATTTTATATACCATATATAGTCCCTAGTAAACAAATTCTACTAAACTAGTTCACATTACGTATTTAAGCCAATCTAAATATATGGTATTAAATTAAGTTGATAAGTAATATTTTACAAAGTAAAAATGTATTATTTATTTCTAGAAAAATATTTTATAATAAAATTTTGACTATTTTATTTATAAGAAAATAATCCTCAAACTCTTGTATTGATCCAACATCAATATACATCAACTTGTCGAATAGTTGTACCCAAAGAGATCAATTTTAAACAAATAATAATTCTAGAATAATTCTGTAAAATAGATAAAAATATGGTTTTCATGATAAAATACTCATTATAATTATTTTAGAAAAGTTCCATATAGTTCCGAGTCCAAAGGAAGTCTAGATTCCAAGTATTTTAATGTTCCGAAAATGACATAATGGAAACAGATTTAATAAAATATAAAAACTCGACCAGATAACGCAAAAGAAAATTGGATGGATAGATCAAGGTGTCAAGTATGTTACCAAATTTTTTAGAGTAGTCGAAGTGCTCCGCAAGTCACCGAAAACTCACATGCAATAGAATTGGTTCAACCTGGACACACGTTCATATAACGGGTGTAAACAATTATTACTGAGGAAAGAGTTGGGGAGAGATTGGTTTTGGTTGGTTGAGATTTGGTTGAGATTTAATGGATAATTTACAAGATACACTAGATTTGATTGGGTTTCAACAATTACTGCTATACAAAAACTCCAAAATAAATTTAAAATAATTCTAATAGGTCATGGCAACCTAACATATACCAAGACTTGTTGACCTAATTTGGAGTCGGTATGATTTATTGAACTGAAGGCTCCGAAAGTCTAATAATTGGGTCTTGTCTGCCATTTGAAAATAAATATCATATGAAAACTCAATTGAGTGGGACACCATTGGCATGTGCACAGTAGGCTCAAAATATTTTAAATCCATATATTGGGTCAAAAAGTTTGGATAAGTTTTGGACCTCAGATTGGAATTAGAAATACATTGAAATTACGACGAAGAGCAAAAACAACATTTTGACCCAAAAGTTGTACATGGAAAATATAGTATAAAAGAAAATGTTTGAGTGAACATGATATACCAAAATAAAGGTGGGCTCGTCTACAACACGAATATGGAATTTGTTTCGAGAAATTGGCTATTGTTATGCTTCAAAAATCAAAGCTGCATCAAAGTATATTTATAATCAAAACTAAATATAAATATAATTTAATAAATAAAAAACACATTAAATAAAATAAAAAATTCTAAAAAATTAGGGTGCTTAAACCTATGAGTGGATTCTACCTATGTGTACTTCTTGTACGTTCTTAGGCCATATAGAATCATATTGCCACGATCCATCAGAAGATGTGTTACTAGAGGTAGTTATGGAGTTTTTGTAAGAGTTTTTAGACATGAGAGTTAGGAACCTCAAAGAAAGCAACGGGTGCTGCAATAAAGGAAATCCAGCTAATCTACCTTACTACGAAATTGTCAAATAGAACTATCATCAAAAGCCATCCGGGTAGAAATGACAATCCGAATCGAGGTGATTCCCTCGTTGGCCCAACTAGCCCTTTCATTCCATCATGTGTTGATCTCAAGAGATACACCAGCATAAAATTAAGTTTTTCTCATGTTACGGTGTTAGAAGAAGAAAAATAACACGAGGTCCTTTGCAAAGAAGCCCAACAAGCACAAAGATGCTTTGTTCCAACAGTCGTACCAATCAAAGTGACTCGGGTCGATTAGGCATCCGATAGCTCAGCAGCAGCAGCGGACATGCTCATACCAGATATAGGAGAAGCACACCTGCCACTTCTGTGACAAGATTGGTCTTTTTTTATCGTGGGTCTAGACAACATCAGGTTAGAGATTGTCCACAGCTGTGGACTATTGCAACAAATTAGATCCAAAGTTTAGCACTACCAGCACAGAGACCAATCTAGCAAAAGATGTAGAGACCAGCAGTATCATGACCCAGAACACTCCACCTACTAGCCCTTGATGGGTACCCGAGAGGACCATTCTTGGCTGACCAGATAACACAGTTTAGGTGGACTAGATGTGAAATAAATAATCAGGGGTAGGCATTCACCATGGCAGTAGTCGACACCCATCTTGGAGGTGAGGTTATTACATGCATTACCCTAGTTACACCGTTGTCTGTTGAAGACATAATTAGATAATAGAGCCACACCTTCATTTCTAATTACTAGCTTGGTTATCATGCATAGTATAATTACCTCATTTTTTTAGGAAAATTAGGATTTAATAGATAGTATTAGCATTACAAAGTATTACCTTCAACATCCCTATAGCCCTATAACCCACAAAATAGTTAGACTTGTTAAGAAAAGGAAATTAAGAACTTAACTACAAGTTAGGGGTTTTCACATGGTT
>JANAVB010038820.1:2954965-2999965 GCA_029216955.1 Iris pallida
TTGCTTCCAAAACCCTAGAGAATCCTTCATGAGGGAGTTCCTTCTACCTCTGGTAAACCTCGACGTTTGGCGAGCATCGACGATCAGCTAAAATCCTGCACCATGTCGGAGCAGTCGGTGACCACGGAGAATCGATCATTCCGTATTTTCAAATCCAGTCGAGGTATATGTCTTTGTAATCAAATTTCTTAAGATTTGTTCGATCATTTTTTGATCTTTTAATCCTCTTTGTATTTTAGTTAGCCTAGTTTATAGATCTAAAACTGTTAACCTTTTTAAATCTACATTGAAAAAATCCCTAGAAATGATTGAAAATCTATAATTTTGCATGTTCATGTTGACTATTTTCCTTAGTCGATAACCCTATTTTGGAAGGCACATAGATTTCATGATAATAAAGAATTTCAAAATAACTAAAATGATCCATATACTACGTAATCAACATTGCAGTGAATAGTTTTTTGTAGGTTTATTCTTTTACTTCTCAGTTTAAATCTCATTAAAAAATCCAAACAATTGTTTTGAAAACTATAAATTTTTTGAGATATGGTCCGTCTCGAAAAACTGGACAACCCCTTCTCATAATGATTGCATTAAAATGTCTGTACGGTGTTCGTCAATAAGTGGGATTTGATGAAATTCAAGTTGGTCTTGTGTGAGCGACGAATTTGACTCGTAACCTGCAAAAATCACTATATCGATACGTTTAGATTTTTTTTAATTAGTTTGTGCACGCTCGTCATGTTGCGATGAAACTAGCGTCATTGGACTTGAAGCATATGTCTTGTCCTATGACTTAAGTTTTGTTTAATTCTGAGATAGTCGACTGGATCGCCATATCGTGGACCCTACGATCCAATTTGATGGGCATTTTTGTGATTAGCTCATCAAAATCCAAATCTGGATATACTATTAAGATCATATCGTCATTATGGTTCCTTTAGACATAGTTGGTTAAATTTAAAGACCTCCAGTTATGGCATGTTTTTTCGTGCAAAGCGGGCCCCACCTACTGATCTTATTTCGAACCAGAACGGTCGTTCTTTTGCTCATGTGTGCAAATTGGACTAACGGTAGGCTATTTTGACTTTTCACCCGTTTTAGGAATATTGGTAATGTTTATTTTAGTATCTGGGGATGTTTGCTTTGCTTTCACATTTTCTACTACTTTTGACTTGGCATTTCGTAGTCTGAACGTCGCCAACTCACCTTTTCAGCTGCAGACAAGTATACCATGCTATATCTACTATATTTTATCTATTATTCTAGTATTTTATATTATTGTTCCATAATTTTCCTTATATAAACTGTGCATGCAAGCTAGACTTGGGTGCGAGTGACGAAGTTTGTAGTTTTGCGTGTTTTATACTATTTGACGTATATTGAATTACTTATAGCAAACTACCTCTTGTTTGTGGGATATACTTGTATCTCCTTTGACCTTGACACACACTTAAAATGATATGCGATTTCATTATAGGACACAAACTTGAGTATTAGACTTACCATCGGTACGTGCAACGAATAGGAAGTGACTGCTATTAGTATGTTGTGTTAGAGATTGTAACAGTTAAAAGTTGGACATGTTGTGGATATATTATTGACATATATGCTTTACTTTATCTTTATTTTTTATAATTTGTGCATGTAAAATATGAGGTTTCATATATAAATTTTATATGCATACAAGTTATTTTTCTAGAAGATATATAAACATTAAAAATCTCTACAAAATGTTTTTGAATATTTTTAGAATTTATGAGAATTATTTTCACTATTCTAAATTAGTATATTTAAATACAACATATATATATATAAAATATATATATATATATATATATATATATATATATATATATATATATATATATATATATATATATATATATATATAATGTTTACCATTTTATTATAGGTTGTATAAAATTATTTTATAAGAAATTTTTAATTAAATATTTGTAGAACTACAATAATATGTCTATATTTGGGATTTATATATATATATATATTTTTTTTTTATTTTTTTTTTGGGATTTTAAAATATATATATATATATATAATTAAACATTTTTCTTATGACAAGAATGTTGGTGATATATGTTTCAGCATCCGGAGATATTTGCGGAATTTTGACTTTTTTGGCTCACTGAGTGATTGGAGATTATCGGTTTTATGTGCTACCACTAGGCAAGTACACCTTGTCAAACTTTACAGTATTTACATACATTTCTGTATTGCTATTCTTTTATGTCTTACTTGATTACATATTTCTTCTGATCCATGTCATTCTTATTTTCTAGTTTTACATGCACATAGATTTTTTTTCATATTACTTATCATATTTATCTTATCTTGTTTATGTATAGTGATAGAATTGTTGTGCCTATGCCATGTTCCCTTAACATGTTTAACCTGGACCTAGCTTGGATTTGACATGTTTGACTTGACTGGATTGACTCGTAGCTTTGTACAAGGACCTTGCTCTAGACGTGATTATACATGACCACTCTCAATTGTTAGCAACCATCGGGCTGCGATAGAGACTTACTATATGTTATTAGCAACCACCGGTCTACAAGCTATATGGCCTTTAGTCACCACTGGGCTGTGGTTTACTTCGATTTACTTTTAGTTGCGTATATGAACATGATTCTCGAGGCATGCCTTTTTCATGTTTTATTTCTTGTACTGTACTTTCTTCAGTCTTTACTTTCTTATACCATTTTTTCTACTTTTCCTTAATGTTAAAACTGTCAAAAGTAGGCTTGTATATTATGTGTCTTACTAGTCCCCTGAGGACCTGGTGATCTCTTCAGGCTTCGTTAGAGATGAGGACTACCCAGAGGTTTATGGTTCTGGAGTCGAGACTGGAGATGAACCTTCGCAGGAGGAAGAGATAGTGCAAGAGGACTTCCCTTGATCCATGTCATCTCATTTTTTAGACTTGCTACTTTATTTTCTTTCTTTTCAGCAGACTTATAGTTAACTATTTACCCTACTTCTCTTTACTATGGTTTCGGGATGTCTTACCCGCACAGTTATTATTTTTATTTCCTGCTGGACAGATCTTTCGTTAGTATTATTTTATTGGACTCGATATCTTATGTCTTATTATTCTGTGTAGATGAGATTAGATGTTTACCTTTGACTTATGTTGTTATTTTGGGTTATTATCATGATTTACAGCTTAAGTATTAGCTAATGGGCTTAGTAGCCGTTTTGGTCCATTAGCGAAATGTTGTTGGCATGCACTATATTTTTGGTCCTACGTATTTTGGGACTGGATATTACATATTTTTGTGGTGGCCCATGCAGGTCAACGTTAATCACTTCGGTTACATTACTGTTCCGACGTGAGCCTTCGAATAGGATAGAAAAGACCCATTGGATCTCATCCACATCTTTATATATATTGTTTCACGTTTTTAATCTCCATATATTGACTTTAAAACTTTATGCATCCTGCTTGATATTTTCTCTTAGCTTATAAGTTTCGTTTACGCACAGTACAATGGACCCACATGTATCGCATAACATGTAGTGACTTACGTCGATACGACCCCGCCACCGGATGGAGGTACTTCGGTTCATTCGGACAATCAGATGGCATCGTACTTCAGGAAGGATGATCTTCCACCACCACCGTAGTTTTTACCACAAATGCCAGCACCATTGATGCCTCCGATGATGTTTACCCAGCGTGGACAGGCGATGGATCTTCAACAGCTGTTCCAGACCTTCTACATAATGATGCAAGAACAATAATAGATCCAGTTGCAGTTGGAGACCTAGCAGGGACAAACAAAGCACATCGAGGATCGCCTCGTGTCAGCATTAGAATGAGTGACTCCACCAGTTCCCTAGATGACGACGAAAAATATCACAAATATTTGCCAACTTAAGTCAACCAAGTTCTCGAGCAAGGAGGAGCCCATCGAAGTTCATAAACGGCTCACTAATATTCAGCAATAGTTGGAGGCAGTCGAGTTACCGAAGGATCGTTGGATGATTGCCGTCAGGATGTAGCTGACCAATAATGTGCACCACTAGTGGCTTACGGATAAGAAAATACTTGGACATGATAATATCACTTGGTAGGAGTTCTCTAAACTCTTCCAAGAGATGTATATCCCGGCCAATTTTAGAGGGAAGTTGCAAGACAAAAAATTTCACCTTACCCAAGGCAACATGATGGTGGAAGAGTACAATGCCGAATTTTTGCAACTAAGATGCTTCGCACATACATTGATCCAGATTGAAGAAGAGAAGGCGAAGAATTTCTATGACGGGCTGAACTACAGACTACATGAGCTTATTGGAGCTGTTGCACCAACTACTTACTTTGGAGTTCTTACAGCAACACGACGGTTAGAGCGAGTCCATCGGAAGGAGGCCAGCCAAAAGAACTCACATGCAGCAGCAACATCAGCTAAGGCATCACCAGGAGGACCTAAAAAATGTCTCGTCGCTCACCACCAACCAAGAACTACTCCATACCCAATTCTAGAACTTTATGTTTGTCAATATTGCAACAAAAGAGGACATGCCCAAAAGGATTGTCGTCGAAGATTAGGGCTTTGTTTGCGTTGTGGTTCCAATCAACACCATATTCAAACATGCCCAGAGAAGCGCACCAAAGGACCAACACCACCAGTACCAGCTCAACCCGTAATGCAAAGAGGATATCCGCGTGGACCACTTCCCGAATAAGCGACAGAATTTACGTAAGCTAGACAGCAGGCAGGAGTATAATGACCAGGACATGCCTTTGCCATGACAGTTGATGCCAGAGCAGCAACACAAGAAGCAACTGAAGGTAATAAATTAATTTTGTGATAATAATAGTAAGTAGAATATTGGTTTATGCTTGCTTGTTACATGTTTGATTAGGAAAAACTATAGAAACCTAGCACACCTTTAGAGACATCTTAAAACCATTAACATATTTTTTTTCTTTACCGTAGTGAGTTATTTTAATTTTGAGGACGAAATTCTTTGCAGGAGGAAGAATGTAACACCCTAAATTTTTAAAATTATTTATTTGACTTAAATAATATTTTTTTAATTTATAAATATTTTAATTAAATAGTTATTAATATAGATGGCCTTAGTTATGGTTAAGTTTTTATGTATAAGATGACTAGGAATTATGGCACGGAGAGTTTAATCGTGTGCTTTGACTAGTGTATTAGCCATGGAAGGAAAGACCGAGCCATATGTGTATGCTAACTAGAAAAATCAGTCACAGTGGTGACTTGACCCCTATAAATGATATAATTAGTTATTTATTAAGATTATGACTTTTAGGAGATCCGGTTATACCAATTTAGTCTGGACTTGACCCGAACCAAACCCATGTAGTCATATGGTGTTTCCAAAGATGTCCATATCGATATATTTTATGTGTGTTTGTCATATTTTATTTTAATGATCTAATAAATATATATTTTTAAAGTAATTTTAATATAGATATCAATATTATTTGATATTCAAATAATATTTAAGTAAAATATGTAAAATAATTTACTTACATATTCTTATGCATTTTTGGGATTTTTAGACTATACATATATTTGTATGTACACCTAAAATTGGTTTACATTATTTTGTTCTCATTATTATTGTTATTATAATTATAAAAATATCATTCGCATTTTGGATTATTTATTAAATAAATATTATTTGTGTGCACATATTTTTATGTATAAGCCCTACACTAAGGAAATATATCACTAAGATTTTTTTGGAGTATTTATACGTGTATAAGATTTATATGTATATATAGATATATAGATATATATGTGTATATATATTAACCAAGGAAATCTCGCTAGGTGGCCTATTACTCTAAACTCGCAGCCCGGTCGAACCCATGTTCTTTATATATAGAAGTAGCTATATATAAAAAAAATATAAAGAAGGAGCAAAATCCTAACCCTAAACTAACCCAACCTCCGGTGACCTCACCCGACCATCCACGACATGCACGCCACCCTGCGAGCCGCCGGAGCGCTGCCAGACAGTCAACAGAGGCAACAACCGCAACAGTTGCAGCAACAACAAGTACGATCTCGACCCAACTTCGAACCGAGATTGCATGACGCTCGATTACTCATTTTGTGATCCGTCTCTTCATATATGTAAACAACCTATACGACTCCGCTTCCGTCAAATATAATATTTTAATTCACATCATATGCGACGAAAATTAATTTTCAAAAGTGAGAAAAATCTCAATTTTTGGATATTAGGAATTATCTCGAAACTCCAAATTGGAAGCCAATTTGCGACTATGATATCGAGAATCTTGGGGAAATGCTTGAATAGTAATTTAGATAACCGAATCGAGATTGAAACCTTTCTTGTAGTTTCTGTTTTCATCAAATATAGGTTAAGTTATTCATTTTCAAACTTAAGAAAAAAAACACGAGAAACAGTTTCAGAACTTAGAAAATTTCCCCATACGGGTCTGTTCCGACAAATCGGCGACTTCATCGCAACCGGAAGGCATCAAAAGGTGCGCACGGATGTTGCGGACGTATCAACTTTGATGGAACTCGATTTTGTTGCGTGTGCGCAACGAATTCGAGGTGTATCGGTCGAGGTACACCGTATGGTCCCTTTGCAAAAAATTTCAATTATTTTGTGCACGTTTGTCACATCGTGACGAAACTTACGCCGCTGGACTTGTAGTTTGGTCCGATTCTGAGAAGGTCAATCGGAACGCTATTTTGGCGGGCCCGTGAACCAACTCAACGAACGATTTTGTGTAAGGCTCATCGGAATCCAAATCTGAACATACAGTTGAGTTCGTATCAAAAAACTGGACTTGTAGGTATATAATTTTTTGACTTTAAAGACCATAGGTTTTGATACATTTTTTGGTGCAAAGTGTGTCCAACGGCGAACACTATTTTGAACCAAAATTATTATTTTGTCCACTGTGTCCAGAATTGGACTTATGGGTAGTCATAATTAGACATTTTTCTTATGACAAGAACGTTGGCGATGTCTATTTTAACATTTAGAGACATTTACGCACTACAAAAAAAGTGACCTTTTAGGACGACCAAAAACCGTTTTAAAAAGAGCATTTATCCTAAATATCATTTGGGACGGTAATTGGGACGGATTTAAACCGTGCTATTAGGGTGGCGTGGCAAAAACTTATGGGACGGATTTTGCCGTCCTAATTGTTATTAAAGGACGGTTAAACCATCCGTCCCAAAAGTTAACGAATTTTCGTTTTTTGTATGACGGTTGAATAAACCGTCCCAAATAGTAAGTATTTATAACGGATTTAAACCGTCCCAAATAGTAAACATTTGTACCGGATTGAAACCGTATTAGGGACGGTTTGAAAAAAGTCTCAAAAAATATAGTTTACTTTTAGGACGGTCACACATCCGTCCCAAAAACTTGTAACAAATTTTCCAATCATTATATAATTATTTATTCCCTGTTCCGCATATAAAACATATAAAATTATTTATTCCCTGTTCCGCATATAAAACATACGAACATATATAACAAAAATCATATATAAATATTTCAGTTCAAATGCATATTGTTCTCTCAGAAGTGCATTATGAAAAATAAATTTTATAAAACATCATTAAAGGTCATATCCCATAGTTTACAAAATGAACCCAAAACGTCTTACATCATTTAAAGTCCTCCCTTCATTTATAAAATGAACTCAAAACGCTTTAAATCATAAGCGTTCACTCCATCATTTACAAAATAAAAGCTAAAACATTTTAGCATCATCTACCATCATTTACAAAATGAACCCAAAATAATTTTCCATTAAGCGGCATCTCCCATAATTTGTAAAGTCCAGATTCATTTGATGGACCTGCAAACAAAAGTAAAATAAAAAAAAAACTAGTTAACAAAACGCCATATATACCAAAGCTATAGAAAAATAGTTAACAGAAAAAAACCAAGATCTATTTATCTAATTCTAATAGTGTATTGTGTATATGCTTTATACCGCTAAAACCAAAACTTCCTAAGGTATGAAACCAAGTAACAACCTTGTGAGAAAGTAAAACATATGTGGAAGTTTAATTCTGCACAGTGCTCACCGACTATGTTCTTTACTTAATAATTACTTCAATAATAGCTTGAATGTCAGAATTAAGTTCTCATTGGACGGATAGAACAAAACTGATGCCAATATCTATTAATACTTCCTAATACCACTACAAATAAGAAAATGTATGAGATACTAGTGACCACTTTCTAGAATACTAAATACATTTTGCCTCATTTAAACGATTTGTTCTTTGTACAGTTGAAACAAAATAATACAGAAATGTTAACATTTTACTTCTTGAGATAAAATATCGTATAGAAACAATACGGGATTTAAGATCTCACTGATAGTCTCCACAATATGTGGATCACCTATTGTACCATCCTACATAATCATTCAGGCCCTTTATAGACTACATCAGGATAGTAAGTGGGGGCTACTTTGAAGTGTGAATGTGTTTCTCTTCTACATCAGGATAGCTCCACAATATGTGGCAGTTTCTTCTGAATGAAAATAAAGGATTCTTGGCTCTTCAATGGCTATCCATATGCAAACAATGGCAGTTTCTTCTGAATGAAAATAAAGGTTTCTTGGTTAACCCAAAAAATTTGAGATAACTAGCACTGTATTGTAGTTGCTTCTCAATCATAATGGTCTTTTGATTATATCGTCAGAAAGTGTTTGAGCCTCTTTCTATATCAGTCTTTTGGTACATGGTTCATTATAGGTTTGTCAATAGCCAATTTTTTTGTGAAATCTTGAAAACCATAAAATTACCAAATAAGTTATTCACCAGTGTATTTGTAATGACTGCTATAGTGGTCTCACGCATTGCTTGTTGTACTGGAGCTATATGACTCTAGAAACAACTGAATGGAAAGATAACGGCTGATTGTGTGGTCGAGAACAAATAAAAAATGGGTCCTGGTGTAACTCGCGTTAAAATAAAACATAAGTCTAACGTCAGTGAGACTGGTGTCCAATTATTATTTTTTAGGCACCAGTTGAACTGGCGTTTTATCCTCCTACGTACAAATTTGTAAAACTTGTTTTATTCTTACACAATTCAAGATAACTTCACCCCCAAATAAAAAAAATTCTGTTACAATTATGTGCCTAACTACAAGCCAAGGGACAACATCAATATTCTCTTAGATTAGTTTGCACTTAGCCCATCGACCAACAAGGAGTTGTATCTCTTCTACAACTGCTCCTTGCAAGTTGTTCTAATTTAAGACTTATAAGCCACCACAGATCCTTATCTTCTTACTTTAAAAGATGTGCCGGTTGCATTAGATTTAACTTTAAAAGAGTTGCAACTTGATTATGTTGATCTATACCTTATTAGAGAATCAGAATAAGGGTTGTATCCTGTAAAACCTAAGATGATATGGCTATTATGGCATTGGGTTAGGCTGTTTGGAGAGAGGAACTGGATGATTTTCTTTTGTAGCAAAAAAAAATGCTAATTTGCTTCATGTGACCCACGGATGGAGACCCAAAGCAAGAGTTTGAACTCACATCCATGGTAAAATTCTGGCGATGATTGCTAAAACTCTTGGTATTGAAGATAATGTTAGCTAGGTTTGCATCAAGAAGCGCTGATGCTGCTATATGGTTGTCACTGGTGATGGAAATAATAATGACCCTTTCCAGTTTGATGAGGGGATATAATACCTATGTAGGCAGTTGTGTTGTATTCCTTTTCGTGACTCTAGACTAAGAAGTTAGAGTTGGTAAATTACCCAAAAATAGTTGAGGCTGATGTATTGAGTGTTTGAGGAAGGAGAAGAGCATTTGCGAACATGGCTGCAACTTGTTCTTTGATCTCAGTGCTAAGTTCATTCTTCACCTTCTCAAGCTCTTTCTTATGTCGAGCCTCTTGCTCATCACGCTCATTTTTAAGATCATTCTTCACCGTCTCAAGCTCTTTCTTATGTCGAGCCTCTTGCTCATCACGCTCTCTTCTTAACGCCTCAGTCTCTTCTCGTAACTTCTCCGCATCTTTTCGCAATTGTTCAAACTCATCATTTGTTGTTTGCTCAATTTCTGTCTGAGACAATGAGGATGTTGAACGTTTACCACATGGTCTTACACCTACTCCTCGGCCTAAAACTCGGCCGTGTCCATCTTGTCCAACCACTTCCTTGTAAACCTTATTCAGTTGCTCCTCATTATCTTGTTCTTCCACGGGTAGCTCTTCAATTCGCCTTTCTAACATTTTCTATAGCATGCAAGGAGATTTGTTTTACTTTTCTGTAATTTATAATTGACATTTAATATGCATTATAAAATATTTTATATACCTCTGTACCAGCCGCTCCGTCTTCTTCATTATAACTACCATTTTTCTCGAGTAGCTCTCCACATGTTGACAAGGTCGACAGGCTTGTTTTCCAACCTCCTCTGATGTGTTTGTGCATGTTCCAAACATAAAAGTAAAAATTATACACTATCAACTAGAAAGATATGAGAATTATATTATTATAAAAAACACAATACTAACCTTTCTCTTTATCTCTGGAAAGGATGTTCTCCCTGTTCTAGGGAGGGAACAAAGTTTTCCTCGATTAACTTGATTTGTCTCCGAAACTTTCTAAAAATCAGATCAACATTATATACTAAATTGAAATCAGTGGTTCACCATTAGTAAAAATATGGATCAACTTATTTCCTAGTTGAGTCATACCTTTGTGTCACCTAAACTCCAATATGCCACTAGCGTTGGCCATTGACAGGGCTCCACCCGGGGTGGCACATTTGCTAGGCGCTCTGAATCGGTCTCGAATTTTTTATAGAAGTCCTTCTTCACGCGGTGCTTGAAGGCCTTCCAAGAAATTCCCATTTTTGTAAAACAAATAGGTTTAAAATCATCAGGGGCATTTGTGTTTTCCTAAGAAAAATAATAGTAAAAACATGGTACCAGTGATCCATAAAATAAAATAAAATCAGAGAGAGACAAAGAGTTACCTTCACCGATGACCATATCATTTCGAGATTATCCTTATCTGCCTTACGCCAAGATAGCATTGTTAACGGAAACAGTTCGCCATTTCGTGCAAGGTTACCAAGATGAGACATCAAATGGGGTGCATATTCTCCAACCGGTTGACAATCTTCATCCCACTCTAAATTTTTTTTTACTCCGTTATCCCAATCTTTCCATGGCTTGGGGCCCTCTACCTTGCTTAGTTGAAGGTCCACTATCCATAGTACCTAATAAGAAACAAAAGAAAAAGACTCATAAATAGACCACTGATCATCATAGATTTGACAAAAGGAAAAAATTCAGCAAATATAGACTAATTAAAGATGAAAACATGATCATATTGGGAATTTCTAAGACTCTAATTATTATGCAGTTAGTATGAGCACAAATAAGAAGAGATGGATGTATATGCAGTTACATACTTCACGCTTACACTTGAAACACCATAACCTGAAACTTTCTTCTCTATCAAATGATGAAAGATTGAATAGTGTTACTGTAGTTTAGCCTCTGGTGTTACTATAATCTAGCATCTTTTACTTGGGATAAAGCATAACACCTCATTCATCCTAGTCACATGAACACTGTATTTTGTTACATTTTCAGGTCAATATATTTTAAGCTCTTGTGTACCTCAATATTTATCTGACTAGTGTAGTTGCATTGATTAGTGTCAAGTACACGTATACATGGCACAAGAGTACATGAGACAGTACCAACAGGATGCTCTAATTCTGCCCCTTCTAGTATCTTACCTCTGCAAATGGAGAACTTCCCTGTTAGCATGACCGACAATTTTTTTATCGGATCAGGTTTAATCTAACATGGCTGCAACAGGATGCTCTAATATGGCTGTTACATCACCACACTATGCTGATTAATAAGCTCAAATTGCATGATTGTGTTTATTTGTACCTTGTCACCTTTGAGTAAAGAGTAAAACTAAGTTCCTCTCTTTTAGGCCTCTTATCACAATATGAATGCCCTCTAATCATGACTTTACATCTAAGCATTATTACTACTACTCCTAAAAGTCCAAATTTATGTCTGTTAGGTATTTAAAACTTACTTGTGGCACATGAAAGCATCTCTCTCTGCTCATGTGTTACAAAGTTTATGAACACAGTCACCTAAAAAAGATAATTGACATGTAAAAGTAAACCATATTTGTTGATAGACCCAATCAACAACATCCATGTGATACGTATGAACGCCTCTATAGTGCATCTAGCTCTACAAGTGGTATATGATAAAAAATATCTGACCACGTCTCCATAGCTAAAGTGAGTTACTTAAGGATATAATATACTAGCCGGCTTAACCATGATATGGGTGATTGTTACCATCTCTTTTTATCAATAATTAGGCTCTCTCATCTTCATACATGCTAATTGGTGCAATAATAATGCGCCAGAGTTGCAAATACTTACCCTTCAGTGTTATGTTGTAATTCTCTAATGGCTCATTATCTACCGGCTCATCATCGCTCTCCTCAAAACACTGAGATGCCGGACCAGAGCTACGCAAAACATCTTCCATAGAAGAAGGTTCTACTCGGGGATCCAATGTCCTCTCCCCCATTGCTATGACATCCTCCATATTCCGAAGAATACAAGATGATTTACGCATAGTACCATTGTATGCAACCTGGAAATGCATAACAAATATAGTAATAGCATCGCTCTAACAAGTTAGTAAACAAAATATTTCATTCAAGATCAAACTCTTTACCTTTTTCATTTTAGGATCAGTAGACTCTTCATCCACATTGTTACCACCCTTCGACTCATGAGCAATACGAGATGACTTACGAGTAGGACCATTGTATGCAACCTGGAACATAATAAAATTAATAATGTATATTTTACCAATGTTCCAACATGTTATTTAATAAAATATGTAATTCAAGATCAAATTTATTACTTTTTTCATTTTAGGGGCAGAAGACTCGTCATTAATGTTGCTACCTTCCTCGCTAAGCAAATCATCACCGTCGAGCACTCTATACTCATCATCTCTTTCACTTGTGCTTCTTTTTCCTGTCTTACTTGAACTTGTACGTATAACCTTCTTGAAATTCATTACAAGATTTGAAGCTTGTTGCAATTTCAAAGCATCCATTTTCATTTTATTTCTAGCAATATTTTCCACTCTTTGCTTCTCATATTCTGATATGAACCCAGGCTTGATAAACACCTTCTTATGTGGTGACATTTTCCCAAATATGAAACTGAAAATAAACGAGGCAATCTAAACAAAATAAGCAAAATTCATCTCATCTTGCAAGCTAATATAGTCCAAATGCAAGGCAAGTACATAATTATATTGGTGAACAAAAGTAATATCACAAGATGATAAAACAAAGTACTTTTTTACTTATCCTAGAAAAAATGACATTGCTCGTAGTACGAGAGGGGAAGACGTACGTAAATTTATTATATGATACAAAATACACTACACAGACTAACATAAAAAAACTAGATAGTCTTACTTGAGCAAACTGAAATCATACAATGCATACACAATGCCAAGTAAAATGAAGTAATTACTGAATTCGCATAAAAACTTCCCAGAAAACTACAAAGTACCGTAGATAGGTAAGAGAGACACACATTCATTTATAGGCAAGAACATAATTATATGTTAGTGAACAAAAGTAAACATGCTACTCACATTAAAACAAAATGACATAGAACAAGCTACGGACTTTCTACTCTTCAGCACTCTCATCCTGGTTATCATCACCATCATAATTAGTTGTGTCAACAACCAAGCCCTCTACTCCTTGCCGAACCCAAGATCCATTATAAGCTTCATCTAGATGTTGCATGCTATAAGGTTCCACTCTATTAGCTTCTAAATCTTCTACTGTTGTTGAGTACTTGTCAATATGTCTCGTGGAGACATCTGAACAACCACATGCCAATCTGGGTCTAAAGGGTCTTGCACATACCAAACTTGTTCTGCTTGGGATGCTAAGATATAAGGTTCATCAACCACTCTGTTCTCTTTGTATAACAAATGATTGAAGTTAACTAGAGTAAAGTTAAACTCATCCACTTTCTGGCCCACTCGTGGATTAACCCAATTGCACTTAAACACAAACTTCATGCCGTTCAAATATCTAATTTCAATAATGTCTGTCAGCTGTCCGTAGAATATAACATCTCCTGGAAGAGGATTTCTATCTTTCCGACTAGAATAACTCATTTGTTCAGCTTTTAGGAGGACTCCGCTGTTTTGAGTTTTTCTACGAACATCAACTTTCTTTGTTCGAAATCTAAAACCATTGACAATGTAAGAATTGAATCTCAATGCATCCTTAAGAGGACCTGAAGCTAAGCTTCTTATCTCCCCTGAAATTTGTACATCTTCTCGTAAACCCTTCACCTACATTTCAAAACCATTAAATCAATAGTTTAATATGATACTAAAAGGACCATTTCTATAATTTACAATTTTTTTATACTACTAAAATGGATATATTCACTTACATGTTCCTTAAACCAAGTGTCAAATTGTTCATTGTGAAGGCGACTAACAAGGTGTCGTTGTGAAGCTTGTGGATATTTTACTGCAAGTTCAGCAAGGTGTTTTCTGTAGAGATATGTAGAAATGTATATAAATTTTATAACTAAATAAGAGGATACAAATAAAGGTATTGGTCAAGAAACACAAACTTACTCAATGTATGGTGCCATCGCCTCCGTGTTGGCAAGCACATATCGATGAGCTTGCCTGTGCATAATTGGATCAAGTCGAAAGTGCACCGCTTTACCTACAGCACGACCAGAATTATTCCCTCCATCATGATTTCTTCTTGGCCGTTTCATTTTGGTTTCCACATTATTATCCAAATACCTTGAACAAAAGGTCATGCATTCTTCCAAAAGTACTGATTTAGCAATAGAAGCCTCTGGATGAGCACGATTTCGCACATAGAGTTTTAAGGTGTGCAAATACCTTTCCATTGGATACATCCAACGATAAAATACTGCCCCAGCAATCTTTAATTCATCAACTAAATGGATAGGCAAGTGTTCCATTATATCAAAAAACCCAGGCGGAAAAATCTTCTCAAGACTACAAAGAGTAAGAGCCATACGATCTTCAAACTTTTCCAAGTCTGTAATACTATTTACACTTGACACAACACCACAAAGCAGTTGCTTAATTCGATAAGGGATTTAACAACATGCTCTGGTAAAACCCTTCGAATAGCTATAGGAAGTAATTGTTGCATTAAAATGTGATTGTCATGACTCTTAAGACCCCATATACTCCGCTCTTCTGTATGCACGCACCGTTATATTAGATGAATAACCGTCAGGGACTTTTACATCTCGCAACACTTTTAAGAAAATGTTCTTTTCTTTGTTACTCATTGTGAACTCGGCTGGGGGCAAGTACTCTAGAGTTCTTCCTCGTGGTTGAGGATGTAGCTCTGATCGAATTTTCATATCTCTGAGGTCTTTTCGAGCCTTTAAATTATCCTTTGTTTTTCCTTTAGTACCTAACAACGTAAAAAGGATATTATCGCACACATTCTTTTCGATATGCATAACATCTAGATTGTGGCGAATCAAATTATGTTCCCAATACGGTAGTTCAAAAAAGATGCTCTTCTTCTTCCAACCCATCTGGCTTTTGACAAATTCTGTGTTTTTGCGCTCTCTTTTTCTTGTTCTTCCCTCTTCCTCTTTCTAAACACATCCTCCTTCTTATATTCAGTTTCAATCTTGAGATCATTCAACTGCTTCAACACTTGTGTTCCAGATAATGTCAAAGGTGGTGGCCTCATTTCTAGCTTGCCATTAAAAGTTACCCTCTCTCTTCGAAACTTATGGCGTACCGGTAAAGAATCGACGATGACCCCAATAACAATACTTGCCGCCATTTGTCAACCGGGTAGCTTGATGATCCCTATTACAACAAGGGCAAGCAAATTCACCTTTTGTGCTCCAGCCAGATAACATAGCATACGCAGGAAAGTCACTGATTGTCCACAACAATGCTGCATGTAGCTGAAACAATTGTTGGGTTGATGCGTCATAAGTAGAGACACCAACAGCCCAAAGCTCTTTCAACTCCTCAACCAACGGTTGTAAATAAACATCAATCTTATCACCTGGACCTTTTGGTCCATCAATAAGAGTAGACAAAATTAAGTTAGGTTGCTTCATGCACAACCATGGGGGTAAGTTGTAAGGGACAACTACAATAGGCCAAGTACTGTGAGCAACACTCATATTGCCAAACGGATTAAATCCATCGGTAATTAACCCAAGTCTAACATTACGGCCGTCTCCAGCAAAGGATGGATTATGCTCATCAAACACTTTCCAAGCACGAGAATCTGCCGGATGTCTCATTACACCATCATCTATTCGTTTTTCAACATGCCATTTCATGAGCGAAGCTGTATGCGATGACCAAAATAGTCGTTGTAGTCTTGATTTTAAAGGAAAATATCGAACCTTTTTTTCAGAAACTTTTTTAACCTGGTCAACCGAAGCCGGATCACCCTCATTAACAATATTATTTTTATATCTAGAAGCCCCACAAATCTCACACTTGTCGAGATTCTCAGATTCATTTCGAAACAACATACAACTATTAGGGCAGGCATCCCACGTTTCGTAAGTGAAGCCCAAATCAGTAGTTAGCTTATTGGCTTGATAGTATGATTTTGGAATCCTGGCACATGGAAAAACCTTTTTTAAGAAGCCCAACAGCATTGTGAAAGAATGATTTGTCCAACCATTAAGTTGCTTCAGGTGTAAAAGTTCAACAACAAATGATAGTTCAGTGACACCCTTAGGACAATTCTCGTACAAATCACTTTCTGCTTCTTTTAGAAGTTTGAAATATCTTGGCATGTATTCATCAGACCCCAAGTTTCCTTCTGTCATGGGCTCTTCCTCACGACCCATATTTTCTGCAATGCATGAGAATCCCATTCCCTCTCGTACCATTGCAGCCATAGTAGCACATTCATTTAATTCAGCTTCACCCTCATCAATTGACATATTATCTGTATTATTATAGGTGATATTATCCAATCCACCAAAAGACTCCCCATGATATATCCAATCTCTATAACTCCTTTCAAATCCATACATCTCTATATGAATCTCCACAGTCTGTCGATTATGATAAACCCGATTTACACATCTACGACATGGGCAATAGATATGGGTCGTCCCAACATTCTTATTTCTATATGCAAATTTAAGAAATGCCTCGACTCCATTCTTATATGCCTCTGAATTCCAATCACATGATCCAATCCAACTCTTATCCATATCAACTTTCTAAACTGTTATCACCTAGCACCAAATAAAAATTTACACATTCAGAGTAAGTTCAAGAAAGCATATTCAAATAAATAATTAATGCTGACACAAAATTCATACATGTATCTTGTCAACAAGGAAACCTAATTGAAAATTGAGTGTCTTTTTAGGTGAACATTCCTAGCTTGATCTTTCATAGTGGATCAGAATAGATTACTGATTTCTTATTCAAGGTATGGTTTTCTATATATCATACATGTTTCTCAACTAAAGGAAAATCCGACACAGATCTGGCAAGACTCAAACATGACCTAACCGATTAAACTATTTTAAAAAAATTGTTAGACATGACAATGCATAAAATTATACTCACAAATGTTATATTCCTGGCAATTTAATTATGATATGTTGAAAAAAGGAGAAAGTAGAAAAGAAATACGAAGATGTATAATTGTCCAATTATTATGAATGCTAAAGTTAGAAAGTTGATTAATGTGATGCATTTCTGATTTGTAATAATGTTTCTTCAGATGTACTGAATGTTACTCTCTCTTTTTATTTTTTCGGGAAGGGGATTGCCAGTTGTCATGATAAGTTCATGCTTGATGGTAAGGGGTAACTGGTTACCTAGTTCAAGATGAACCATCGTGTACATAGTTCCAAATGAACCATCATGATTATTTTAAATGATTATTTGTAGCTTTTGGTTGACAATAATTTTATAAGTAAATTGGTTTTACAATATTCAGTGATATATGCACACAAAAACACCATACACAAAACCTCTTGCTCGAGGTAAAACAGGACTTCTAGTGCATAGTTAAAGTAAATGAGGGAAGTTAGAAAATATGGCGTTAACACCATAATAAGAAACTGGAAAAAAAATCAGTAGGGTGTTCAAATACCCTAACGTGGAACTAAAACTTTGGAAGCTTTGAAAAAAAGAAGTAGAACATCAAAATAGAACATGAAAAAAATCAGAACAACACAAAATTTTGGAAGAATTTCAAATACCCAAACTTTGAACACGAAATCAACTGACCTAATTTATTGAATAAACAAAATCAGAGAGAATGGGTTTTGATTAATACCACGCTGACTAAAACTTTGATTGGTTTGATCGGTGAAGCCGATCGTGTGATCGGTGAAGCCGTTGATGTTTCCCCCTTTCCCCTGCTAGACGATTTCGAGAGAGAGAGAGAGAGAGAGAGAGACGGAAAAAAATAAAGGAGGATTTACCTCTTATTAACTTAACAAACGAACGGCTCAGATCAATGAATCGACGGTTGAGATATATTAGGTCATAGATTTTTAGCTGAGGCAATACTTTTGCCCGCTAAATTTTTTGTTCCCGCTAAAAATTTTTGTTCTTTTTTGACAGAAACCACTTTATTGGAACGGAACCAACCTTTAGTCCCAAAAAAGTTATATTATTTGGGTCCATACATAAATCTGTCATAAATATTAGTATCTTTTATTACAAAATAAATAATTGTCCCAAATAGTAATCTTTTAGGACCCTTAAAAATAACGTATCAAATAGTGTCGTCCCAAAAAGCATCTTTTTTTGTAGTGACGGAAGTTTGACTTTTGTGGCTCACTGGGTGATTGGATATTGTTCGTTTTACGTGTTACCACCAGGGAAGTACACATTGTCAAACTTTACCGTATTTACATGCATTTATGTATTACTATTCTTTTATGTCTTACTTGATTACATATTTCTCCTGATCCATGTCATTGTTATTTTCTAGTTTTACGTGCACGTAGATTGTTATTTTTTCATATTACTTTTCCTATTTTTCTTATCTTGTTCATATCTAGTGATGGAATTTCTTTGCCTATGCCATGTTCCCTTGACATGTTTAACCTAGATCTGACTTGGACTTGTCATGTTTGACTTGAATGGATTGAGTCATAATTTTTGGCGAGGACCTTGTTATAGACATGACTATACTTCACCACTCTCAATTATTAGCAACCACCAGGCTGCGATAGAGACTTATTATAGGTTGTTAGCAACCACCGGAATGCAATCTATAGGGCCGGTGGAAACCACCAGGCAGCGGTTTACTTCGATTTACTTTTAGTCGCGTTTATTAGCATGATTCTCGAGGCATGCCATTTCTTTTATGTTTTATTTCTTGTATTGTACTTCCTTCAGTCTTTACTCTCTTGTACCATTTTTTTGCTTTTCCTTGCATGTTAAAACTGTTAAAGTAGCCTTGTATATTATGTGTCTTGTTAGTCCCCTGAGGACCTGGTGATCACTCCAAGCATAGTTAGAGAGGAGGACTGCCCGAAGGTTTATGGTTCTGGAGTCGAGACTGGAGACTTACCTTCGCAGGAGGACAAGATATTGCCATAGGACTTCTCTTAATCCATGTTGTCTCATTATTTAGACTTGCTACTTTATTTTCTTTTTTTCAGCAGACTTGTTGTTGACTATTTACCCTACTTTCTTTTACTGTGGTTTCGAGATGTCTAATCCGCACAATCATTATTTTTATTTCCTACTGGAAAGATCTTTTCATCAGTATTATTTTATTGGACTTGATATCTTATGTCTTATTATTCTGTGTGGATGAGATTAGTTGTGTACCTGTGGCTTGTGTTGTTATTCTGGGTTATATCATGATTTACAACTTAAGCATTATCTAATGTGATAGGAAGTTTTTGCCCATTTGCAAAATGTTGCTGGAACGTACTGTATTCCTCGTCCTTCGTATTTTGGGACTGTGACGTTACAAAATAATAAACCTATAGATATTAATTATCTAAAAATCTCTAAAAATTCTAGGAAAATATAAAATAAATATATAATATATTTAGGTACCTAGAGACCAGATGTAACCTAAAAATTACCCTACTGCACATATAGGCTTGCTTGTGATCCATTGCAATCCTAAAATTAAATCCTTAAATAAATAAATAAAAATTCTATGAAGCCGGTGCTACATATTATCCCCCTTAAAATATTTTTGTCCCCAAAAATCAGATATAGCATAATATAAAAATGTAACCTCTACAAGCAAATCTAAAAATAATTCCTAGACGATGGAAGGATTCAAGCAGGATGCAAGTCAAGGGATAGATTGAAGTCGAGATAAAGATCAATAACGTATCAATGCATGCGAAGGAGATCCTTAAGAGTCTAATCCTATTTGTGGATGATATGAACCTATCCTAAAATTATTCTAATATCTAACTCCAACTCGATTCGTAGGCCCATAGTAGTACGACTAACTTAAGTACTACCACGCGTTCACAATCTTTTGCTAAATTGGACCTGCATGGGTCTTCATTACCCACTCCCGCTTTTGGGATATGAGTACGTAGCCAAGTCAAGCCTACGCCGCAGCAACGACTGTAGTACGCTGTTTATGATACATGGTCCACAACAAGAATAATATGCATATACATCCACATCTAAACCATCAAAGATAATATCTAATAGTCTTAACAATAAACTAAATAAAACTGTCAAAAATAAACCACTACAACTCAGATCATCTTGAGATCAAATTCGGTAGCAGAAAAGTAAAATAGATAAACTAGAATCCAAAATTATGACCACTAGCTAGGGAAAGCATGAGAAAGAAAATATGCTAATTCACATCAACGCCAGAATCTGACACGTCACTAACTCCAGTATCGCCAACATACGCACCGAAGACCTCAGGATAGATGACGTCGTCTAACGCTAAAAAATAGTTATCCAGTCAGGATTGGAACAAGTTCACCATAACACTATACTACATAATACAAGATAAAAGCATGAAATAATAATAGTAAAAAAAATAAAACTGTAAACATGATATGATATGACAATAAGAGATCAAGTATGACATGTAAATACTATGAAAGTATACTCAGAAGAGACAAACATCTAAAAATATAGCAAAAAGAATAAAAAAAACACCTGTCCAATGTGTTTAGAATACCAGCGTTCAACACGTGATTCGATTAGGAATCAGACAGTCAACACGTGAGGTGTATTGACAAAAAAACTCTATAAGACGGTCCCTTGATTGAATAAACTCTGGGCTACACTGGGTACCCCATGTCTACTATTCGTAGTCTCTCATCCGACTAACTACAAGTACATGTCCAACAGGGAAAATATTAACAATACAATAAACGATAATTATAATAAACTAGAAGTTAGGCATGAAAATGTACATTTACTATAACAATTCTAACTCTCGTGCACAAGCAATAATCATGATGAATCTAGAACGTCGACAATAAGAATTAATAATAAAAAGACGATCTAAAGATATATACAGTAAAAAATAAATGTAATATAATGTCATAGTAAAACTTGCCTAATTTTTTGGACAAATTATCTTCACAAGTCGAAGATGAGAGAAACTCTAGCCTATAAGCTACCAACCCATATCATATCATCGTACCACAAACCGTAAACGAAAACCACAAGTTAGCTCCAAGATTTGTACCCAAAAAATCAAAAATCATAGAAATGTGGCTAAAGGGTTAATCTTATTAATATTATTTAATTCTAGAATAAATTACTTAAAAATCTAATCTAACCTACTTATAATCTAAACAAGAAATTTTGGCTATAGAAAGTCATGGTTCCAAATTCGGGATTCATGGCACCCAAATCGAGATGTATCATTGACTAACTAGTCAAACATCATGAACTCAATAATTTGAGTATGCAACCCAGTAGATTTTGGTACCAAGAGTACACTGGAATCGATGGTACCACAAAATTATAATCTGGTCAAAAGTTATCACCATTATGCTAACCGTGACCAAGTCGGTCAATCACCGGCCAAATCTGAATTCAATGAATTAAAAAATATAGTAAACCAGTTTATAAATTTTTGGAAAATTATATATTGTAAATCTTCGTGTCACTTTCCAAAACTATAAATGTATCACAAAACGGAGTTCGAGATCTCCCGAGATCTTAAAAACTGTAAAATGTGTCCAATTTTGGACAACCGATATTCAAATAAATCTCCAGAAATTCATGTAACTAATTACAAAAATAAAATATATTTTCGGGAAGCTAACCTCGATATGATTCTAACAAAAAAGGGCACATAAAAAGGTTGTCGGAGTTGGTCACAATCGCTCATCGAAGTCGAAGGATTAGTAAGAAGAAAACCAAAGGAGGGTGGAACAAAAAATAGGGGTTTCTCGAATTTAGTGAATATATATAGGAGAGAGAGAGAGGCGGTGTGACTAACCTGTGGGCCATGCTGGCTGACTGGGCAGCTAACTGAACAGACTGACTGTATAGTTAGTTATTTTAATTGCAGAAATTTATTAAAAATTTATTTTAACTCAAAATAAATCCAAATAAATTCCAAAAAATTTAAAAAAAATCTTAGAAAACTCTACAAAACATTTCTAAGTATCTAGATTCTACATAAAAATATTATATCTCAAAATATCATTATATAACCCAAATTAAATCTTAAAAACTATGGAAAAATAAATTCTATAGGTTTTAATTATCTATAAATTCCTAAAATATTCATAAAATTCCAAAAAAATCCTAGAAAATTTTAAGAATATATTTCTAGTTGTATAGCGCCCAAATAAAAATATTTGATCACAAAACCTCCGTGCGACCCTACAAAAATTCCTAGAAGCCTACAAAAAAAAACCTATACAAATTAATTATCTAAAAATCTCCAAAATTCTAGGAAAATATAAAATAAATAAATAACATATTTAGGCTACATAGAGACCAGATGTAACCCAAAAATTACCCTACTTCACATGTAGGCTTAGTTGTGATCCTTTATGATCCCAGAATCAAATCCTTAAATATAAAAAAAAATCTAGGAATTAGGTGCTACATAACATATGCATTGCATCAAGCCGTTGCACATTCGATCGCGAAGAGTCTTTGTAGAGCCTTCACGTCCAGCTATTATTCACCTCTAGTATGACATAAGTCTTTTGTCCGAATATTTTTGAAGTCTCATTTCGAAATGGACTAAGTCTAACATATCCAAAATTCTTTTGCCTATAATCGTAGTGTCTTGTACGCAACTATTCTGGGACAATCACATTATCTAAACTACCTCCACGTTAACATCTGCAACTATCCATCGCTAGGCGACTTACCTAGATACCATGCTTAAGTTCTCTCGATAAAAGAGGCTAACTTGAATCGACGATGCTCAAAGACAACAATTTCATCGACATGAAAGTTTCTTATGACACATCTTACATTCAAACATCTATCGAGTATGAAAACATCAACCAACTTTCCAATCCGATCCTAACATGTCCATCTCGTCAACTACGATCATGATTTCAATGCATGTAATCTTAGCTGTTTCCTGAATCAAAATCTAATAATGAAAATTCGAGGATCATTTTCTCATATCTCGCTCTCGCACCTAGCACGATTCTCGCAATCACATATCCACATCACTATGTATGCTAGGTTCGTTCACCAATATCTACTCCAAACATTGACTAACAAGATCATTCGATTATTCATTTGACCAATCATCAACATCCGATAATATCATTTTTTGTCAAAGGCTGTTCCATCAAATCCCGCAACTAATATTCGACCACCAAGACTTATCCGCAACATACACTACTTAATACCCAGCCTCGACGCATTTCCTTATGCGACACCTTTAGGGTTATCGTAAGGGTCTTTAATATTCACTTTGATTTGGCAGTCAAATCTTCTAGGGTCAGCTGTCCTGAAGCTACGCTAGATAATTATAGATCATCAACGATGGACAGTTACTATGAATCATGCTATATTCTACCTTGGAGCCAAATCAGAACACGACGAATTTTATAGGACTACCAAAATCCATGAATATACTTACTATCCAAAAATAATCCATCCTACTTACGCAACTGATGTGCCACTACCATCCGAACAACTCATGCACTATCGCTAACATATTCGCTAACCAAAATCATCTAGCCTTCTAGAGTCCGGCCAATCTACCCAAGGTAAACCCTATACTCAGTCAAACCATCCTCAATAAATTTATCTTTCTGCCATGAATCCATGATAAAATTTCTAATCATCCCGTCCACTTCACATAATGTTACTTATAAAATCTTGATATCATAGGCTTGGTTCATTTTTTATCCGTAATCACGCTAAAGTTTTGTCGTGCATCCATTTTGACACGTTATGTCCATTCTGATATCGCAAGGATTAACTTCAACTCTTAACATCTTTTTTAACTTGCATCACATTCATCTAAACGACAATATTCAACACAATCTTCGTTCATCCAATCAAAGTATCCCCGAGTTATCAAATATCGATCTTTGATATGCCTCAATATCATCGACGATATACCTAACCAGAAAATTTTCTTTTTGCAAGAACTCATATTCGTTTAACCAATGTTATCATCCGAACTGAATATACAATCAAGTCTCTTACGTTCAAGATTAAACCAGTTGTAGCAAACTCTCGTCATTGAGCAACATATCAAATTCCAATTCCTTATAGCCATTCTCATATTCTCCAATGAACTTCCAAATTGTACTACTAATTCTTCGTACTACTCAAATTCAAATCTGTACAATTACATCATTTTTATGATGTACAATCCTTTCGCTATTCTTAGTCAATCGTCTAACTTATATATTTTGAATTCTCGTCCGACGTATTATCCATTGATAAGAGTCTATGCCAGATCATTCTAACCAAATACATCGAAGAATACTTCCATCAAATCTTATTGTACCAATTTTTAATAAAGTCTCGGCACTACCCGTCTGTCATGGACAGTCCTACCGCTATTCGCACAATGCATTGACATACCCATTGCTAAGTGCTATAGTATATACCAGTCAGAAATCGAGTCACTCTCGGCACCTACTCCGCATTGGTCCAACATCTATTTTGAACAAACCATACCGCGTTGATTCTGCAGATCACAAACGTAACTTTTGCTTACTCAAAGTTTGACACAAAACGACCAACATATACACATTTGCTTTCTCAAGTTCTACATATCGACCATTGCTAATTAGACTACTATGGACTCAACAGAATGATCTGTTATATTAATTGTGATCATTTTGTGTAGTATAGAGCCTGAACCTATTATGTATATATCGATATGATCAAGTCACACACGTCGACTCCAATAACAACCAGGCAAGTATACCTTGTCATTATATTATGTTTATATATTGTCACTTATACATATTTACATTTGTTATTATAAATTGTTTAGTTATTGCCATCTCATTATTTGTTTATATGTTATTTTTTTCATTTAAATTATTGTTTATTGATTCTGTATTAAATTGTGCTTCCAAGTTCTACTTGAGTACAAGCGACTGAATTGGTCATTCTGTAGTTTTTATTTATGTTGTGCATCATAACCTAGTTCTAGAGGACCACCCAATATTTATGGGATATTGGTATATCTTTAATGCCCATGACACTAGTGTTCCATAGGTTGTGAGTATCATATAATATTCAGACTTACATATTCGGGTGGCCATCGGTACGTACGTAACGTACAATAGGACTTAACTGCTAATAGAATTGCGTGATAGAGGACGTGGCAGTTAATAGTTGACTATGTTGTGGATACAATATAGTTAGGAGCATTAGATAGAGAGGACAACCACTAGATGCTTGGGCAATGTCATGTCGAGTCATGTCTTATCATGTCAGGTGTTGCTAGTGCCTCGTTTGGTACTACTTAGTATTTGCTAGTGACTCATTTGAGCGCTACTCATGTATTATGCTAGTAACCCATTTGAGTGCTACTTGTGTAGTCATGGTAAGTCTGCCTGCCCTTGTATGGTGTGTTGTTTCAAAATACATTTACACATATAATGGTTAAGTAACCTTATACCTGATCATGGCATAGAATAGTATTTTGTCACGGAGTGGTGTGCCATCCCTTATCCTTGTCTAGTTATAGGGGTGGTTCTGTCATTCCCCGGGCCCGTATATTTGGGTTCGATTTGTGAGCGTGTCTAGCCTACGTCGCAGAATTGGCGGTAGTTAGCCGTCTAGACCTCGATAGTCATCAATTAATCTAAATATCAATCAATTGCTCAATCATGACACTAGACAAGAAACAAAACCAAACCCAAGCCAATACACAATCATAACATCCACTATCACTTCTGAGTACATATACATGTTCCATCTCCGGAGACAAATATGGTAATCTATATCCTCAAAGAAATAACTTATACAATTAATACATATGATACATCAAAAGTAATGTCCTAATCTTTTTAGTCTTCCAGAACCTTCCTCGAGCCATCATGCAAAAGTTATGTCTTCAAGCCCTGGCCTAATATGTCAACTATCCAATCAGAAAAGAAACAAAGTACAACCGCCAAAAAAAATGTCGTACGATATAAAATATGCAATAAAGCAAATGCAAGAAATAAATAAACCAGAATATGTGACATGGGACAATGTCATGCGTTGCAACCTGCAACATGAACAACTATAAGGATAACCATGATCAAAAGAAATACGACTAGAACTATGTGCAATTGAAATACCATATTCAATATGTGGTCAGCTGGGGTAGTACGACACATCCGAAGATGGTGTAACTTCTCTTTCCAAAATTGTGAAATTATTTTTTATTATTTATTAAGTAAATTGGTAATTTTTGAAATTTTAGAATATTATAATTAATTAATTATTAGTATTATAGAAGGCCTTAGTCATGGTTAAGTTTTGGAGTGCAAGATGACTAAAAATTATGGCACGGATAGTACAGTGGCATACTTTGACTAGTGTGTTAGCCATGGTAGGGAAGGCCGAGCCATAGGTGTGTTTTAACTAGAAAAATCAGGCCAAGTTGTAACTTGACCCATATAAGCGATTAATTAGTAATTATTAAGATTATTGATTTTTAGGAGACCTGATTGTGCCAATTTAGCCCAGACTGGACCGAAACTGAACCCAGATTATTGATTTTTATTGATTTCTCTAAATTAATTATTATAAATAGAATATAAATATGAATATTTATTCAAAAAAATATGATAGATAGTTTTCTTTGACATATTTGTGTATTTTAAGGATTCTAGATAATACATATTTTGGGTGTACACCTATTATTGGGTTTCTCTATTTTTTTATCCTACTTATTGTTATTATAGTTATAAAAAAATATAATTATTGTTGATTACTTGTGTTTTCAAGAAAAATATATATTATCGTGTGGATAGATTCATATATACACTATACAAGAAAAAATTATTATTAATAGTCATGGTGTTTATTGAACATTTATGTCTATATAGGTATATATATCTATAGAGATACATATGTAGTTATAAATAAAGATATATAAATATTTAATTATATATAGTCATATAGAAAAGAATAGAAAAAGTAAAGAGAAGAAAATGAAAAGAATATGTATATATATTTTCTCTCAGGTATTGTTTATTGAACAGTAACTGAGAGTGACCCCAATCCACAGAACCCCCAAACCCGACTTCTCGCCCCCTCATATATAAATGAGCAGAGAAATGATTAAAATTGTCGTGACCAAAACCTAAACCCTAACCCTAAAGCCATGACCCCGACCCCTATGCACCCCTAGATACTATGCACGACCTCCACCCGATGCTAGCCAGCCAAAAAATGGCGTGCGCCTAGCCACAGTAGAAACAGGCAGCAACAACAACAGCAGAAATGACAACAACAACCCTACTTTCGGGTAAGTTTTTGTCCTCTTCGCTCATCGAAATTTGATTTCATAAAATCTTGTAGGAAGCCTGTATGACCATCTAGAATTCCTTGTTTTTAGGTTTCGATCTAGAGAACCCATCAGTCCATGAAGTCGACTCAAAGTCGATGAAAAATCATGTCCCGAAACAGAGTATGGAATAGTCCCCACCCTGTTTTGGAAGGAAGATTTTTGCCAAACCACCTAGAATTTAGGAAAAATATTTAAACAGATCTAAGACAATATAATCAGGAATAAAACCCTATCTTTAGTTTTAATTCAAGTTCATTGGAAAGTAAGATAATCCTTTGTGAAAAATCAAGAAAAACTTATTTCCAAAAACTAGAATTTTAGGAAAAAAATTCGATATGACATGCATCCCGACAAATCGGACGATGTGGTCGCAACCCATAAGCAGCAAAAGACCCATATAGATGTTGTTGACGTGTGGGAGTCGACGGCACTCAATTTCGTTGTGTGTGCGCGACAAAATCAAGGCGTATCCGACGAGATATTCCATATCGGTCCCTTTGTAAACCATCCCATAACATTGTGCACGTTCATCATTTCGAGACAAAACTTATGCCAACAGGACTGTATCATTTTTCTGGTCCTGTATGCCAAGTTTGGTCCGATTCTGAGAAGGTCGACCATGATATTATTTTGGCGGGTCCGCGACCCGACCCAACGGACGAATTTGTGCACAGCCCACCGAAATACAACTTTGGACATACGGTTGGGTTCGTATCACCAAATCAAACTTGTAGATATATAGTTTGATAAATTTAGACACCGTAGGTACTGGCACACTTTTCGGTGTAAAGCGGGTTCAACGATAGACATCATTTTGGTCTAAAATTACCGTTTTGCCCCTGTATCCAGAATTGGACTTATTGGTAGGCTATCCTAGCTGATTTGACTATTCTGAACACATTGGTAATAACTATTTTATCCTTCAGAGACTTCTGTGAGAGTTTGACTTTCGTGGCTCGTCGATTGACTGAATATTGTTGGTTCTACGTGCTACTACCAGGCAAGTATACCTTGCCGAACTTATACAATATTTATATATTTCCTTTCTTATTGTACTTCTTTCCACATGGTTGCATGTTTCCCATATTGAACTTGGTTGGTTATCTAATGATTCACTTGTTTTATAGAGTTATGTGCACGTATAGGATATTATTCACTTCCTTTGATTGTTTATTGGTCTTCTCCATGTTCACCGTGTCTTGTGATAGAGTTGTCAGTTCTATACCATGTTACTTTGACTTGACTTGATGTTGATTGATTGACTTGACTTGTGATATTCTATGGATTGGGAGTATCTTTTATTGTACTACAGTTTATAGAATTTTACTTGACCTTGTATTCCTTTAGGAGAGAAGATTGATACTAGGATTGGCTATTCTCGATTGAGAGTATCTTGCATTGTACTACAATTGAGACATAGTATAGATTGGGAGTATCTTGCATTGTACTACAAGCTATAAGAGTTATTCGATTGATTGTTAACCAAGTCTAGTATTACATTTCCATATGACATGTCGTTCCTTAGATATTCTTCTTGCACGGTTCTTATCCTCCATACATGTTATTTATCGTCATACTAGTAGGCATGTTTTATGTATCTTGCTAGTCCCCTGAGGACCTGATGATCTCTTCAGGTAGCTGATTGTACGAGATTAGTTAGCTGATCAGGATGGTGGTTGATTATGTCAGATTCAGGTATCTTCATGATTACATATTTACATCTGTTATATACTCTACTTGTTAGCCTAGTTTTATAGGCTCATATTATTTCTTTGGAGTCTAATCAGACATATATGCTAGTGGGCTACAGACCATGAACCATGATATTCATTCTTATTTTTATACACTTCTTGTGGAATGAGATATAGTTTTATTTTGCCACGATTTAGCATATTACCATAGTCTAGACAGCATATACGTATTCGAGTTGGACTGGAGTCCGCTTGATATATAGCTAGCTTGTGCACGCACTCGTATCCCGAAAAGCGGGTGTGGGTCGTGACATATAGCTATTATCGATATGAGTACGACACGACATATGTGAGGTATATGTGTGTTATTTTTTATATGTACAATATAAATTGGGTGTGACCACATACCTACTTGGCCTTTTCCCTCCCCAAGACATGAAACAATCAATAACGATAAGTCGTGATCAATTTACAATAGTCATGATCAATGTACGATAAACAAGTCACGATCATAACTTATGAACAATAACTATAAATTAGGATTTAAGTAACACAATCATAATCAAGAAACATAATCACGTGTCAAATCGTGTCAGAAAATTAATTATGACATGACAAGAAAATATTGCAATTATAATGTATTGAGAAATATAAGTAAGGATTGTACTTGCCTTGGGTCTAATTTGTTGACTTAACGAGCTTAATCCAAACCTATGAACAATTATGAGGTTTAGGTGTTAGGCATCCATATTTCATATCCTTTAAAATTTAAAATTAAATCCTAAAAAGTCTTTTGACAACTCTCCTTTAAGTGGCCCAAAATTCTATCAATTAACTAACCTAATTAACCAAGATAATTACTATACAATAATTTAACAAAACATGAACAAGCTAAAATATCCAACCCAAGCTTAAACTTAAACCCAAACTAATTCTTCTTCATTTCTTTTCCTACTAATCCGGGTCCAGCCATTAAGCCCATAACCTATTCTCAAAGTCTCTTCTTCTTGTTGTTTTCTCTTTTTCTAAGCCTGGCCCATAGCCCACAATGCTGCTATTCCTTTTTCTCCATTCTTTCTTTTAGAAGCCTTATGGGAGCCTGGCCTGAACCCCTTGGATTTCCTTTCTTCATTCTTTTTTAATAAAACTAGCCCACAGACTTGACAGGCCAAACCAGCCCATGATTCCCTTAAGAAAACCTTAGCTTTTAAACACACACACACACACACACTCTCTCTCTCTTTCTCTATATATCTCTCTCTGTCTCTCTCTCTCACCACTTTCACTCACAGCCGAAATTTAACCAAAACCCTAAAATTCCTAAAGAAAGAAAGAAAAAGATAAAGTAGAAGCCGAAGGAGATCAAGAAGGAGGAAGAGGCTTCAAGACTTACAAGCGGTCGCAGCTGCTTCGATCGAACGGAGGAGCTTCGGTGAGGTAGCTCATCCTCCATCAACTACGAAGAGGCGGCAGAGTCTCACATCGGGAAGCGGCAGAAGCTGTCCACGTCGATGACCGGAGCTCGAGGCGGATCTAGTGCTCCGGTGGAGGCACTCATCCAAAGGTACGACAACCCAAGCGAAGGATGGTGAGAACGATGATGAGGGCGGGGTGGTCGTTCGTGTTGGATTTCGGTGGTGCTCTATGACTCCGGCGAGAAGAAAGAAGGCGACAGATCGATGGTCGGCCGCGGAGGGTGTCATGCCCCGCTCCTGTAGGAGCGATCGTCCTCGCTAAGACATGATGCCGCGTGAGCCTAGAATGTGCTCACGCAAGGCAGGTCCATAACGGCCGATTATAGGCTAAGCGATGGGGGTTGTCGCACAGAAGTCCCACGTAGTAGAAATATTTAATAGTCAGCAGCGAAAATTTAAATACAAAACGCAAGTCATGCAAAATACTCTTTTATTGATATTGATCAACTATTACAATGTGGGCACGAGGCCAAATTACAAGTCTCTTAGGCTCACTTTTTTCTTATATTACAAGTCACTCTGCTCTCTCTCAATTCTCAATACAAGCTTCAAGGCGACGAGTGGCAGATTCTGCGAAATGGCGATATCCACACATTATGTCCCGTATAAGTTCTGACTCCATCCGTGCCTCGACGCATCCAAGCAAGCTCTGCACCATCGGGCTTCTACTTGTACCCGCACATGAAAACTGTGTGGGTGTCAGTACTCAACTGTACTGGTGGAGTAAGCTCCTCGCCCACCCATACAAAACCGATACGTTCATTTACTTTGTGCAGCTTAGTCCCCTTTGGTTGTCTTTCTAGTCTTGCCTTGGGATCAATTTTAGGACAAAAAAACCTTTGCCTACCCATACTTGGCAACACAATGACAGGGTCGTGCTATACTCATTCCGTGACTTCAATATCGATTGGTTAACATTGGTTAACTTTAATATTGATACCGAAACCGATTCTGATATCAACCGTATTCGGAATCTATTTTGATATCAACCGTAAGTGATACCGAAACCAATTCTGATACCGATACCGATAATGTGAACCTTGGTTAACATTAATATTTTCACACTTCTCTAGGCTGAGGTTGAGAAAAATATCATATGATGCTGAATAGGATGCTGAGAGAGTCGAATGAGATCAGCAGGAAAGTAAAGGGGGGTCGGAGAGGGGGGTTAGAGAGGGGGCCTTCTTGTTAAACATGTGATGACACTCATTTGATACTCATGTGTCTATATGCATCAATTTGGAATATACTCAAATAATGTGTATCTATCTTTACAGAATTATTGTCAAATAGATATGAATTACTATCTGCGACATCGTTCATAGATGTATAATCATTATCCTAATGACATGTACGGTGTGCGGGATAAATTTATACATGGGGTAGAGCAATTCCTACAGTTCGCCAAGGCATTCCCTCAGTACATGGACCGTATCAAAATTAAGTGTCCATGTGTGAGATATCGCAACATGAAATATCATCCAGAAGTGGATGTGACATATCATTTGTACTCAAGAGATTTTATGCCGAATTACTATCAGTGAACGTCACACGGAGAACTTGTGCCTTTAGCATCGGAGCTGGAGCTTAATTTCCCGTATATGGATGTCCATGACCACGCTAGTTACGACGAAGGGTACGTGAACATGGTTTTTGATGCTGCGGGGCCTAGTTTCGATCCAGACAATCATGATGTGGCAGAGGAGGCACCGAATGCCGATGTTGCGAAATTCATAAAGTTGTTGGAGAATGCAAGGACTCCTTTGTATCTTGGTTGTGAGGAACATTCACCGTTGGAGGTGGTTACAAGACTGCTGAGCATCAAGTCCAATTTTAACATGTCTCGAGAATAATACAACAGAATCATTAAGTTGATTATAGAGACCTTGCTGGTAGGTGCAAAGTTACCTACAGACTTCTACCGGTCTAAGATGATGGTATGATCTTTCTGGATGGGATACAAGAAAATTGATGCATGTCGCAACGGGTGCATGTTGTACTACAAAGACAACAAGGATGAAGACGTATACAGATTTAGTACTGTTAATCGCTATAAGGCAACAAGTTGAAGTAAGTCTCCCGGTGCAAGGAAGCCTACCGATTCGATGCACTACTTGCTATTGACGTCGCGGTTGCAAAGGTTATTAATGGTGAAGGAGACTGCAGAAAATATGAGTTGGCAGAGATGGGAACAGATTGAAGGAGTGTTGGATCACCGAACTGATGGGAAAGCATGGAAGCACTTTGATCAAGAGTATCCAGATTTTGCTTCGGATTCGCGTAATGTCATATTGGGTCTCTTTTCCGACGGTTTTACCCTATTTGGACTTTTGGGCTTCCAATACTCGTTTTGGCGTGTGATCATCACTTCGTACAATCAACCGCCTTGGATGTATATGAAGACTCTGTATATGTTTCTCACCATTATTATCCCAGGTCCGAACAATCCGAAGAGGAATATAGATTTATATTTGCAGCCATTGATAGATGAGTTAAATCAGCTATGGGAATTAGGTGCCAACACCTACGATGTTTCTAGAAAGCATAATTTTTAAATAAGGGCCGCACTGATGTGGACCATCAACGACATTCCGGCATATAAAATATTATCTGGATGGAGCACTCATGGTCGTCTCTCATGTCCGTATTGCATGGACCGCACGAAGTTTTTTCGTTCAAAACACGGAGGAAACTGTGCTTCTTCGAATGTCATTGACAGTTCTTGTCGAAGGACCATCCGTTCCGGAGGAACAGGAATGCATTTCATGTCGGCGTTGTAGAAAAGGCCAATCCACCGCCAAGGTGGACCGGAGACACGATATGGGAGGAGGTCGAGGATTTTCCAAGTGCTTTCGAAGAGTCTACAAAGGGATACAAGTGTGATGAATTTGGCTGCACTCATAATTGGACGAAAAGAAGTATATTCTGGGACCTGGCTTATTGGATCACCAATCTGATCAGACATAACCTCGATGTCATGTATATCGAGAAAAATGTGTTTGACAACATAATCAATACTATGATGGACGTAAAGGGAAAGACTAAAGACAATTCCAAGGCCAGGTTGGACTTGGAAGATATATGTAGACGTCCTGTGTTGCATTTGATAAAGGAAGGCAATGGGAAGTATAAGAAGCCTAAGGCAATTTTCTCACTAGACAGGGAGGATAAAGTGAGACTTTGTAGGTGGATTCAAGGCCTAAAATTTTCTGATGGATACGTGTCGAATTTAAGAAGTTGCGTCGACCCGAAGGAGAACAAACTGACAGGTATGAAGAGCCACGACTATCATATATTTATGGAGAGGTTAATTTCGATAACATTTTGGAAATTATTGCCGTTGGTCGTTTGGGATCCGTTGACAGGGTTGAGTATATTCTTCAATGATCTTTGTTCTACTAAGTTGCTTGTCGATCGTCTAGAAAAGCAAGAGTAGGACATTACAGTAACGCCGTGCAAGCTTGAGAGGGTGTTCCCTCCTAGGTTCTTTGACTCGATGGAGCATTTGCCAATTCATCTATCGTACGAGGCACGTGTTGGTGGGCCCGTCGGTTATCGGTGGATGTACCCGTTTGAGCGGCATTTGAACCACCTAAAGAGAAAGGTGAAAAACAAGGCTCGGGTCGAGGGTTCTATTTGTGAAGCCTATGTTCTTGAGGAGAATACAAACTTCTGCTCGATGTATTTCAAGCCACATGTCTCTACTAATACAACAAGTGCTCCCAGAAACGATGATGGATATCTTGAATCTAATGATGCAATACTGAAAGTCTTCAATGCTTTCGAAAAGCCTTTCAGGAAAATAAAGAAAAGATATCTGAATGACAAGGAACTATGGGCTACTCAGTTATATATATTGCACAACTGCGACGAGGATGAAGTGGAGAAGCTCGAGGGGCAAGTAGCTAACACGTCCACATTTATGTCATCTATGCATGTAATAGTATCCAATATTATTATTACACTAATTGGTATATGTGTTGTTATTTTCAGCACATTTAATGATGAGGTGAGGTTGAGTAGACAGTACATAACTGATGAAGAATTGGAACAGGAAATGAGACATCATTTTCCTTCATAGTTGTAACACCCGTAGTTCGTATTACGTATTTTTGGTATACGTGTACGTATTTTGACTCATATTGCATGTCTCATTTTATGGTTTATTTTGGCATTTCGGTTGCTTGGTTCGGCTTGATTCGGTTTTTTTGCATGTGGACCAACCCCTACCTACCACCATCCCCTCCATTTATTAACCCACCGACCCATTCTCTCTCTTCATTTACTCTTTTCTTTCCTCCATTAACTCCCTCCACCGACCAGAGAGAGGCTTAGGCAAGTGCAACTTGCTTCATGGAGGAACTCATATTTTGTTGTTCAATTGTCTTCCTCATGAGATTCTAAGTCACTTTAGGATTTAGTATTTTCGAATTCCATGGCTTATTTCATGTAGATCTAAGTTTTAGCACTTTGATCTTCATGGTTTTGATCTTCTAAAACTTGGTTGTTTCCGAAATGGAGAGTTCCATGTAGTAGGGATTTCGATGTCACGCAGGTTTGGCTCTGGAATGGTTAGATTTAATCGAGACTTGACCGAGATAGGGCTTGCTTGAGTTCGTGAGCTTTTACGCCTACTTGTCTTTGCCATGGGGAGAAGATGAAGTTTTACGTACACGTTCTAACATGTTAGCGTAGTGTTTAGCCTTTACGCCCACGTTTTACGTGACAGCGTATTATTCAGCCTTTTACGCACACGCATTTGCGTGCCAGCGTACTCTGTTCTACGCCGAGTTCATTCGAATTTTACGCTGGGGCCCTCTCGCTCGCATAAAAATCGTGCTCGCGTAAAACCCTGGCTCGAGCAGACTCTCGCATGCGTAAAGTCTTGCTCGAGTGTTTTCACGCGTAGAGCTCGCTCGCGTAGAGTTTCACTAGCATAGAGCCTCGCTTGCCTACGACTTGCTAGCGTAAAACCGTGGCTCGCGTAAAACCCCACCCGCATGCGCCCTTGCTCGCGTAGAGCTATCTCACCTTGCTCTTGCTAGCGTAAGCCACTTACGCTTGAGGCCCCTTGGCCTAGCGTAGAGGTACGCGCGTAGAGACTTTGAGTCCCTATGGCGTACACCTTTACCCTTTTATATCCTTACGCCTTTTGTCATGAACTTGATGATCACGAATTTATTTAATATGTTTGAAATGATAATTGTACACGGCATGGTATGAAGTAAGCTTGACATGACAAGACATGACAAGTAAGCATGGTAGAAACTATTGAAAGTTGTTGCGACGGCTAGCATGACATGACAAGAATGAATGGCCTGGACACTGTGGACGATTGTGTTTGCACAAGTAAACTAGTATGGTCTTTCATCATGTCTAGGGCAGGGGCCCCTGAGTACCACGGTCAGGGGTACCTACTTAAACTGATTAAGGCTAATAACTAGAATAATCCAGTAGTCATAAAGAGATTTCCCAGCTACAGGCAATCTCGTTATCTGGGTACCCCATCATGGGATCTGTAGCATATCGTCGAATAGGGCATATTTCCAGCACACTGTCATGTTTTGCACCCTTCAAGCTACTTAAGGGTACATGTTTTCTTTGGACAATGTACACACATGAATTCAACCCCTAATTTGCGTCCGGATAGCCTGGATGGTCTGTAGGGCTTGTGGCTGTAGAATAATCTCATTGCATCTTGTTAGCAATTAGGCCTGTGATAACCCTAGTTAGTTAAAGTATCAAGTCGTACTCATTGCTTAGCCGTGATTTGATTGGATGGAGTCTAGTCTTGTCCTTATCCTGTACAAGATTGTTACATGACCTGAATGCTTGTGCTTTACTTTATCGATAAATGGTAGGAAACCAAGTTTCGTTCAGATGAAGGGTTACAACCTCGGTCCTTGTTTGGTTAAAGGGTTGTAACTTGGTTATCTGAATAGTCTACTGGTTATCTTATCGTATATCATCATGATTGACCATATCTCTAGTTTTCTTTTATTATATTAATATGTTTTGTGCTAATTACTGGTTCTAGTTCTTAAGTAAAGCCTCCTTTGTGGCACTTGCTCTTTCTGGGATCTGACCGAGCAAGTTTTGTATGACCAGATACCGGAGTAACACCAGAGGATCTTCCTGTCTTCCAGCCAGATGGTGACCACCAGGCGTAACCCTGGCAACGAGTGGATTTTATTTTGCTCTCCCACTCTATTGTAAAAATATTCTTTTGAGGCGTTTAGCCGACGAGCACGTGTTAGCTCGATTGCACCTTTACTTACTGTCTGCCTACAGGCTGTAGCATGATTAACAAATCCTAGGGTTGATCATGTATGACTGAACTCTTGCTAGTCTTCATATTTTGTATGACTAGCTTCATGATCATCCAAATATGTAATATATGGGATGCCTTACTATTGTATATTTGGTGCTCTGACATCTTGTAACTGCTATTACTTGCTTGAGATTGAGACAATAGGCTTGTTCATGACCATAAGAGACCGATGACTTGTAGTTAAACCCTCATGTATCTAGATAGCCGTGATCGTATAGCGAGGTGGGTTGCACTTCAATATACGTAGCTGGCTATGTCCGCCCCCACACTCCAGTATTATGGTTCTGGGGCGTTACAATGGTTGAGTGCATATGTAAGATGACACAGTAATTACTTCTTATATATGCACTTTGCATAGTAATTTCGGAACGCTGAATTTAATTTCTTATCTTGTGATATTTAGGTCGATCGTGCAATACTAGAGAATGAGTCTATTAGAACTCTAGCCAAGGGCAATAATTTCTATGGCGTCTTATGGGAGATAATGGAGTTAACATATAACTACGACATAAAGCCGGCTAAGATCGTGTTATTCAGGTGTGATTGGTTTGATCCGATCTAAGATCAAGGTTGGAAAATTGACAAGCATGGTCTTGTGGATATTAACTACCGCCGTCGATATCACGGATACGAACCATTTGTCCTAGCAAGTCAGGCTCAACTTGTTTACTTCACTACTTATCCTAGACGGGGAACAACTTGGTTGGATTGGTGGGCAATATATAAGACTAAAGCCAGAAATACCTACGATATTGACGAAATAGCTTATCAGGAGGACGAGCTAACTCTCGTAACAAATACAGTTGATGTGGACACAATGAAAGTTCCATATTATACGTCTAATTGTGTAGAAGAGGTAGAAGTATCCGAAAAGGAAAATAAAATAGATGAAAGCGAAGATGAGGAGGAAGAGGAAGATGGGGACGCGGAGGACGATGAAGATGAATTTTCAAAAGATGATTGAAAGTAAAATAAAATGTAAAATATCTTCCACATTATACGTCTAATATTGTTATTTTGCTTAATCCTTAATTAATCTCTATATTTCCATCAATCTTACCAGATGGCACCCATGACCCGAGGACGTCGCTTGAGAGAGGTAGTGGCACCTCCTGCTGCTGAGGAGGCAGTGGCACCTCCTGCTGCTGAGGAGGTAGTGCTTCCTCCTGCTGCTGAGTTGGTAGTGGTACCTATTGCAGAGATAATGGTCAAGGAAGAACTTCCTCCTACTATTAAGGAGGAAGTGATTCCTAAAGCCGAGATTGCTGTGAAGGAGGAGGTGGCACTAGAGGGCAGTTGCACCGGGAGTTCCAGTCATCTATCTCCTCTGGATATTGATCGTGCTGGCGTGGATCCTACTTATGCACAGTGGCTGATGAGGAAGATCTCGCTGCACCTGCGTTGAGGACAGTAGACTTATTTCTGGGTTAGACTTGGCTTTGTTTCTGGATATTGATTTTTGACTGGCTTTGTTTCCGGTAGACTTATTCTGGGTTAGACTTGGATATTTCTGGATGTTATTATCTAGACTTGGATATTTATTTTACTTTATGGATTTTTATTTTACTTTCTGGATGTTTATAGAGTTTATTATCTTGACTTGGTTATTATCTAGAAATTCAACGGAAGGTTGCTCCGGGTGTATTTTTATAAACTGTGATATGTTAAATGCATGTTTATTTTCTACAAATTCAATGGGGAGTTGCTCTGAGTCTATCTTTATAACCTGTGATATATTAAATGCATGATTATTATCTTGTAGATATCTATTTCTATCAGGTATGGCAGGACGCAGAGGATCGTACCCCCGTGGCAGTAGAGGAGTATGCCGCGGAGGTAGAGGTTCCACCGGTGTACGGAGTGGTACTCCGTTAGTGGATGACAGTGTCGGTCCCTCCTCTCATAGTACTCTTGTGTACCAGCCACTCGGAACTTCGTCTGCGTCGACGGTACGTGGCAGCACTCCTAGGACGGATAGTTACAGGCCTGATCCTATCCCATCCAACAACATTCCTACTGCTGACGGCACTATGGAGACGGAGGAGCGGGTGGAGGAGGTCGCACCTACGCCTTCTACATATGATCCAAGCGATCCTCCATGCGCCCCTCCGGACGAGACGAGGTTGGAGATTTGGTCCGACGGGCCTACAAAGTACGTTAATTAGTTAACATTTATTCATACTTATATCTATATGTTAATGAATTTAATTATCATTGTGTATATATCATCCCCCGTCAGTTCAGAGGGCATTGGGGCTATTTCTGAGGTCCAACTACGACGGGCCTTGGATCAACTACTCGGATGCTTCGGACGAGAGGAAGGCATTCTGGTTTGCCCACTTCAAGGTAACTAAAGTATATTGCTTTTAGTATAAATCATATTTTATACATATTGTATAGCTAACTAATTTAATTTTTGTAGAAAATATATTTTTATCCACCACACCGGGCTGAGACAATTGAGAAGCAATTTTCTACCGTTGCCGCCAAGTTGATCCAGGATGCGATCGAAGACCAGAAGGCTCAAGACCGTTCCGGAAAAGGGATCCAAAGTTGGATTACGCCCGAGCAGTGGACTGCCATGAAGGCTAGATTCGATGCTCCTAGGTACAAGGAACAGTCGGAGAAGGCGAAGGTGGCTAGGACGAAGGCAGGGAAGTGGTATGGTGGCTCGATTCCCATGACGGAACATTTTTGTCGTCTGGTACGTATTTTACTGTAATATATTATTTTAATAAAAGTTGTAATAATATATTTTATTTTAATGACAAATATTTTATTATAACAGGTAAAGAAGGGTGCGAACCCCAATAAGGTGACGGTCTTCCTAGCTACCCATTGGAAGGACGGAAAGCTCATCGATGATCGGGCCTCGCAGAGCTATGTAAGTATTACTTTACGTGTCACTAACTTTATTATAACTTAAGAAATATGCAAATATATCCATAGACGTGGAACAACTAGGTTGGTAGCAAATATTATGCTTATCGAGATGTGTTCTTTTCTAGGATGAGTATCTTAGGCTAGAGCGTGAGCTTACTAGTGCATATACAGAGGGAGGGACTGGTACTTCCATTTAGCCCCCTCCGGCTCGGACGATGGACGAGCTCTGGATGACTGCCATTGGTGGTCTTCAGAGGGGTACGTAGTACGGTACGGGATCCTACGGTGCCTTTTGGGCGGTGCAGTCATCCGGAGCTTCCTCTGCCAGTGTGCATTCCCCAAATCCCTCAGAGGAGTCGGTCCGAGTGTGGAAACTCTGTCACCAGCTTACTGAGCTGCATGACGAGCTGTTGCGGATGTTGGAGCAGCCCCAGTCTCATCCGCAGACGGGCGATGCGGCCCTCACCGTACGATTTGATATGCTCGAGCGCACCATTAAGGAGACGAGCGAGATGACGGATCATGTCGTTCAGGCGGTACAAGGGACGCAGACGGCCATTGGCGAGCAGGTTTCGAGGCTGGCGGCTGTTATGGCGTCCACCAACTCCAGACTGCTGGCCATGGAGCGGATACTTCCTGGTCATGCTTCGGCATCCACACCGACTGTAGCGGCTCCACTGCCCCCTTTTCCTCCTACTGATGGGTCATCACCGGTGATGCTGACCCCGGAGCAGTATAGGTTCCTGGTGTCCCAGGTGCAGGCACTGCCTACTTCTCCTCCTCCTCCACATCCTGACCAGGCGTAGTCCTTTATTGGACTTGTTTTTATTTGTTGTGTTGGTGACCCATTGTTGGGTCTTTATGTATTTGTTGGTTTATGTATTTACTTTATCCCGAGCATGACTATTTGTGTTATGTTATGTTGAATTTTATTGGACACACTTTTTATAGCCGTTTGGTAGTGGATTTATATCCACCCGGCTATTTCTTGTCGTTCTGACCGTTCAAATCTATTTATTTGATTATTGGTAGTGCATTTTATTATTTGTCTCTATATTGGTTTACCGGTCTTGAGTGTTCCACCCAAGGGGTCGACAAACCCAGAAAATTCTACGTAGGGTTACTCCGGGTCTATTATTTGCAAACTGAAACTCTAAATGCAGGTACAATGTTTTAAATGTAACTGTTATTTATGTGAAATGCATACTGCCAGCTTTTTTTTACAATCTATTTGGAATTAGCGACGTTCAGCGACGCACACTTACGTCGCTAGAACTTCGCAAACTTGAGAACCAAATGTCGCTAATCGTCGTAGACGTATTGATGTGGCAAACTATACAGGTCAGCTAATCTAATATCTGGACGTCGATATTCAAGTATCGTAACGTCGCTAAACGTCACTAAAATAATGACGTGGCAACAAAAAATTCTCAGATATGGAGTCAGACAACGTCCCTAATCACTAATTCAATGTCGCTAAAATCTGAACGGACAGCGATAATCAGCAACGAAAGGTTACGTCGCTTATTAGCAACGTTGTTGTTGGTAAAAGTCGCTAATACTAGCGACGTAGTGCATCACCGATATACATCGCTTTGGCAACAAATAGCGACATTTTCGCTAATAGCGACCATGAACGCGACATGCCCGAAACGTCGCTAAATATGTCGCTGTTTTCATTTAGCGACGTTTTGTGGCTGTTTAGCGACGTCATTTGGCGTCGCTAATATGAGATATTTTTGTAGTGTTCGTTCATTCATTCATTCATTATACAACACCCTGTATGGGAACCGCCTTGGGTGTGACCCAACGGTCTCGAAGCCTTTCAATGTTTCTATTACTCTGCTCGGAATGACTATTTGATAGTCTTCCTGCCTCATTTTAGTGAACCATTTATTGTTTACTGCTTCAAGTTGTAGTACATTCTAAGTGAAAAGTATTTCATTCATGAGTTAACGCAGAGACAATTCTACTCAAAAGTAAGCTGTGCCTTGGCACAAGCGTGGAGTACGGTACAAGGTTCAAGTAACTTTCCAAGTTCCTTTCCATATTCTACACAAACATGCAAGATAGGATTATTCTCTTAGCTAGGTGCGTTGAGCCATTTTATGAGCATGTAGGGAGTTATCGCCTAGCGATTCTATCAATATTGTCCGAATTATTATTTATCTAGGCTAAGCAAAGACAGGTTCATCGGAGCCACCCACCTTAGCGATGAACGCATCGGCCAAGCGAGTCACTTAATACGCCTTTGAACGTCTAAGCCTGGATTCTTCTGAAGGGCCAATGTTACTCTTGCATCGATTCACATCGAAACTTTATCGGGTCAACGCAACTCTTCGAGTCAACGATTGAAATGATTCGTTGCACTTGCTGTTTGAATCGGCGTTCTGCTAGGATGGAGCGGGTCATTACATTATACACCATTCAGAATAAGTTTTGTCCTCGAGACTTCCTGAGTGCAAGTCATCCTACCGTTCCTTAACTCATGCCATGTGCATATCTTAGACAATTTCTATCGAATGGCTTTATCCTTCGATGGCATCGAACTATACTCGGGTACCTTCCTAAGTTCCGTGTCACATGCGTTTGGTAAATTTCATCGAATGACTTTACCACTCATTCGAGAGTTGATGGTACTCACTCAGTCATCGTGTTTCTATGACTTATTCACTATTGTGCCCTATTGCGGGACTATAATGGTCATACGAGGTGTGTTATAATTCGTCAAATATAAGGATCATAGGTTGAGGCTAACTCATTCATCCGTTCATCCATACGTATCTTAACATATCCACTTGCAGCTACATTTGAGTTTATCATATCGCTGAGTTTGGATCGTGCACATATTCAAGGCGTCCCCTGAATATGTACATTTCAACCAAACTTAGCGATAGTGAAGTCGGACAAGCTACTTGTGATAGTTTCAAATTGTCGGTCGTTGTACTAACTCGATTAAGATCGAACTCTAGTTCATTTCACTATCGTCTATCTCGATCCTCAAGATGACCCGATTCGTTTCTCAAGCGTTTTTGTCTATGAGATCAATACGATTTCTTCGTAGCGGAGTCGACTAAGGTTTAAGTAATTCTCGTCCGATCCAAAACCAAATGTTTCACTATCATCAAGTACATCTTCCTATCAATAATTCACAGTGGTTATCCTAACTTTTCTTCCTCATCACCGATTTCTATCTTTCACTTCATTTTGGGGCTAATATCATTGTCGCTGGCGCACACTCCTAGTTCAACGTCCTAAATCTAAGTCTTGTTGCCCCAGATCTATCGTCTGTCCGGACGATACTCTAAAGTCGGTCACATAGGTTCAATCATTTGGCATAGGGTTGTCCACTTATCCGCTAGTTCAGCTCACAAGGTCATTGTTACAACTCAGTTCGTAGTTTATCGTGCAAACTCGCTGCACGGCGTTCGTCTCTTTCCTATGTTCAAACCATGGTTTGTTCGTACGGGATACCCTACACAAGTTCATTTTAATCATATTTCTAAATATCGAGCAGTGTTCATACTATTCGTATTAGGTCATTCTTCGTACGAGGTCCGAGTCTGCTGCTCAACAATATCCTAGTATATCAATATTGTATGTCCAAACGAGCAATTTTTATAGTCTCTCTCTTCGAATATGTTCGATATAATCCTCCTACAAGTCAATTTCACCATGACACGATATATCACCAAACCATAATTCTTATACCACATTCTTTAAGTCGTTCAACATAATTTACATATTCGATCATAAGATCGTCTAGCATTGCAATATGTCACACCCCATTATACAAGTCTGATTATCTGCGGTGGACATAAAATCACCAAGTCAATTTTCTCGTAAGATAATCGTCCTCATTGGGACGTAACTCTTGTATTGAGTCTAGACTAATTCATTCTCGATACGCAGATTGGATCTACTCAATCCTCAAGTTTACTTAATCTTCAATCACAAGTCCAACCAATCCTCGAATTCACCTTCGCTTCAAACCATAAGTCGAAGCAATCCAAATTGCCACACCATGATCTTCCGAGTTCGATCATTCCTACTGGACAGGAATCACCATGTCAGCGCTCATACAGAATGATTGTCCCAAATCTAACATGACGCATGTGCGAGGCTGGAGTTGCGCTCGTGCAAGACAAGATCGTGGTCGTTGTGGTTATCACCGAACAATTAAGTCACTTTTCTTTCATCCAAATATTCATTTCTATCAAAATCCCAAACATAGCATCCATCGAAAATAAAAACTTTTAACACGATCATCATTCATCGAATCAGAGTACCCCTGAGTTATTGTATATTGACCTTTGATATGCCTCAATAACATTGATGATGTACATAACCTGACGATCTTCCTTTGCAACAAAATCCGAGTTGTGCAACTTAATTCCTCAATTCGCATTATTCCATGCTAATTCAAGTCATTGAGCAACATCCATTCTAAATCCTTAGTTATTCTTCGTATCTTCAAACTAACATTCATGCACGCTATCTTCTGGTCATGCTATTTTCAATCTCATCTATATGAGTATCTTACCTGATCAACTCAAGTTTT